>CM032231.1:125650000-125680000 GCA_019009955.1 Riptortus pedestris | reverse complement strand
AAATCTGCTTAGTTTACGCAGCCCCTGCATGACGGGCTTTTCTGTGTCTCGAATAATACATTTGCATTGACTTTTTTTTTCTTTAATTCAGCTTATTTTTTCATTCCCGGAGCAAACAACTTATAAACACAGTTTTCAGGCCTCGATAATGAGGGCAGTGGAAGCCTACAAGTACACCTCAACAATCTGCATTAATACATTACGGGATTTCTTACCATGATGAAGAGGATTGTATCTGCAATGAGAGGTGGAGTGCAACTAAATGCATCTTACGGTCGATTGCAGAAACGAATTGTACATGTGGGAAAAAACTCTCATTATATTCATGAGATGCATGTTCTATTAATTTGACTTCACAATTCCCTAGTATTGACGATTTATACATTGTATTTTAGCAGATTTCCCTAAAAAGACTCATGAGGAAAATAAGGTCCGTTCAAAACTGTATATATATATATTTATATATAGGTAGATAGATAGATAGATAGATAGATAGATAGATAGATAGATAGATAGATCGATTGATAGATAGATAGATTTCATTGGCTAATATGTACATATTTTAGTCTGAGTCTGGCCCATTTAGTTTTAGTAATTCTCCTAGTAATATACAAAAAGAATATATATATATATATATATATATATATATATATATATATATAACAACTAGTGATATAATATTAACCTACTATATACAATAAAATAATACATGTTACATTTTTTTTTTTTAAATGTTTTCAGGTACTTAAGCTTCTAAAATTCTTTATAATTTAATCTGATTAGTACTATTCAACTTATACGTATTTACTTTTGTTTATTTGTTTGCTGTGACGCGTTAATTGACTTCGTTGGTCATTTCTAAATTATAGTGTTTAATTTTCAAGACAATGGTATAAACTATGTCGTTGCCTAGTTGCATACTGCTGACAGGAATGAGTAAATCATGTTCAATTTACAAATGTCCTCAATGTGAAGGATATTTTCCAGTGACATTAAGTCATCACTTGTGGCTATAAACTTATTCAAATATTGCTCTCTATAATAGCTGTATTCCGAGCATTGCAATAATAAATGTTTTAATCCGTCTTATATAATCCTATATATATATATATGTATATATATATATATATATATATATATATATATATATATATATATTGGTCTTCATCAGAGTGGACAACAGCAGTGAAGATGAATGTGAACCTAGTGCCAGTTCGCTCTGTCCCAGGAAGGAACCTAGGAACACCCACTGTAGGCATTGCAGTGAGATCGAAACCCTTCCCCATGTCCTAGGTTGCTGCCATTGGGGCGATCAGATGCGCAATTCACGACATCGTAAGGTCCGGACTCATATTGCTCACCTCTTGAAAAAGAAGCACCCTGATTGGGATATATTTGAAGAGGTGACTTGTAATTCCTCAGACGGCACTCCAAGAAGAGCGGACAAAGTAGCCATAATGAAAAATGAAAAACAAGGCCTCATCCTGGAGCCTACTGTCCGTTTTGAGATGCACAAAAATCAAGCAGATGAGGTGGACCAAGAGAAAAAATCAATATATGAACCGTGCTGCCCCTATTTCTCAAAAAAATACCAAATGCAAGACTGGACGGTTATGGGACTACTGTTCGGCTCAAGAGGAGTCCACCACCAAAAAACGGTGAAGGCATTAATAGAGCATGGACTGACAAAAGATGATTTGAAGGAGCTATCTACTTATACTAAAATCATCTATAAGAATCGTAAATCACCATTTATACAAAAACTAAAGATGACAAAGTTAAGCTGCACTCTCATCTGAGATACCCCCCTAATCTGCACGCATTCAATTTATTCCAAATTTTCATTTAAAATTTAAACAAAATTAAAAAAACAAAACATCATTACCAAGAAATTGGCAGATTAGGAGGCTGACCACACAGGTACCCTCAGAAAGAGGGTAGCTTATTTTGTTTGTTTTAAATATATATATATATATATATATATATATATATATATATATATATATATATATATATATATATTTGTCTGTTACCGCTCTAGCGGTAGAAATTATTGTTTAATCGTTACCAAACTCGATATTTAGTCATTTTATATATAAAAAAAGATCTAGTTCTTTAATGGCTGAAATCGGGCCAGGAGGAGGGGGGTTTAGAGGAGGAGATTTTCGAAAATTCAAAATATCCCTGTTACTGTACGTCGGATCGAAAAATTCTATAGACTCACTCTTTCTGCAAATTAAATGTACCATAATTATTGGTATACACATTTATTCTGTTTTGTATCATGAATATTAACCGAGAATAAACATGGATATTTGCATGTTTCAGTTTTCAGCCTTTAGCAAACCCCCACCTCTGCTCATGTTAGATAAACAATACTCTGTTATATAATAAACCACATTATTTGAAGCTGAAAAACAAAATATTGTATCCTAAAGACCTTTATTATACGATTTACATGCTAATAGTTGACCTAACCCCCCCCCCCTCACGGTCTTAGACTACTAAAATTTGATTGATTGAGATAACAATTATTCTGACTCATTATAAATTACAGTCCTACATACATCATATAATTCTCAATAAAATTAATACATTATATTCTGTAAGTAATTGTATTTCTTTCCGGTGTGAGCCATTGGTAGACGACCTGTTTGTTTTCATTTCAAACGCTTTCCGTCGGAAGGGGAAACATTTCTTATTTACCGTTTAATTAACGGTGCCGTTGTGTTACCATTATGTAGATTTATCTATTACTATACTTCGCAAGGGAAATCTGCTTAGTATACGGAGCCGCAGAGTGACGGACTTTTAAAAATGGTAATGAATACAGCTGGTCAATAATTAGTAGGAATTATATAGTTCAAAATAGTACATTTCCTGATATTTTGTGTAATGTCCTCCCTTGAGAGTAGCTGTTAACATTATATATATACATATATATATATATATATATATATATATATATATATATATATCTGTGTGTGTGTGTGTGTGTGTGTCAATTTACCCTTAACAAGGCGGACTTAAAAATATCACGGCCACAGGCGCGTGGGGTCTTAGTGACCACAACTGGAAATTTGTTTAAACGATTCATGTGATCTAAAAAACACAAACACCATTGTGATTGTGTGATAAACGTACATAAAAGTCCACCAAATTCATTTTAATCATAATAATTAAGTAATGGAAAATAACACAAAAAATGCCACATATATATTTTATAGAGGTAGGATTTTTATTTTGTAACAATTACTTATTCCCTGTCACTGTAACATTCTATGCAGTAAGATATTGTATCTTGGTGGAGAACCCATGACTTGTCCTTCCACAATTCAGGTCGTTTTTTCCTTATTCTTTCTCGGAGTTCAGCAAGAACGTGAAGGTAGTAATGTTGATTAATCGTTTGACCTTCAGGAACCCAGTGAAGGTTCACAATCCCATGAATATCGAAAAAAACAATCAACATTGCTTTGAATTTTGATTTGCTCATTCGAGCTTTTTTGGCTCTCGGTGAAGATGGGCTCTTCCAGTGCATGGATTGGCGCTTTGTTTCAGGATCATACATAAAAAACCACGATTCGTCACATGTTATTATCCTTTCCAGTAAGTTTGGGTCATTTTCAATGGCATTCAAAGTGTCAGTACAAACATTTTTGCGAGCTTCCAGTTGTTCAAATGTGAGAATTTTAGGCACCATTTTGGCACACACTTTTTGCATGTTAAAATTGTTATGTAATATTTGCCGTATGGATTCTTTATCAATTCGTACAGTTTCAGCAATCGCACGAATACTTAACCGACGGTCAGATCGAATCAGATTTCCGATTTTTTCGATATTGTCATCCGTTTTCGACGTGGAAGGGAGACCCGGGCATGAATCATCTTGAACGTCTTCTCGGCCATCTTGAAAACGCTTAAACCACTCAAAAACACGTGCACGCGATAAACATTCATTGCCTACACTTCTTTCAATAAATTATAAGTTTCAGTAGCGGTTTTTCCAAGTTTCACATGAAATTTCACAACAATTCGTTGCTCTACTGTTACACTTAACATCTTTCCGGCGAAACAAAAAAACAACTCTAATGCGAACGAAGGCTACGGCTGTACTGATTTGTTTACAGAAGCGAGAGGCACTATATTCGAAAGAGGAAGCTTCACGATAACAGCTGTTAGTTGCTGGCGTTTGACGCATGCGCACTTCTACTGTAGCAGCGTCAGTCTCGTTATTTAATAGCCCCACCCCGTACATATATATATATATATATATATATATATATATATATATATATATATATATTGTCTGTTAACGCTCTAGCGGTCGCAATTTTTGTTTGATCGTCACCAACCTCGATATTTAAACGTTTTATGCAAAAAGACAGATCAAGTTCGTTAATGGCTAAAATCGGACAAGTGAGAGGGGGGGGGGTTAGGGGGGAATTTTCGAAAATTACCATTAAAATACCATACGTCGGATCAAAAAATTGTATAGAACCAATCTTATTGCAAATTAAATTTACTATAAATATTGTTTTATACATTTATTCTGTATCTTGAATATTAAGAGATATTTGCATTTGTATTGTGTGTGTGGTCAGCAGGAGCCTGCTATGTTCGGGACTTTCCGCCGAGAGCTTGTGCGGCCGTTTCCGTAACTGTTCGTCCCTCGTGAATACGTTTAGAGATTCCTTACTACTACTGTTATTATTAGGTAGATTTCTCTATTGTATAACTTCACGTGGGAATCTGCTTAGTTTACGCAGCCCCTGCGTGACGGGCTTTTATTCTTTAACCGTTTAGGGATGCACGGTTCTTTTATTCTTGATTTTATAAGTTTCTCAACCAAGTTTTCTCCGGGTTGGCGAAGGAACAGTATCCGTAGATATGCATAGAGAATATGCACCTGATCCACTATTATGAATTATTAATGCATTCATTCCGGAAACATTTGCAAGTGGGGGAAAAATATGCCAAAGGCCACCTTTGTGTTCTTCGCCCCACATTCAAATTTGCGCATAACTTATCGCACGTAGCAACGCCGCTTTTTGAACATGTATAAAAAGTTATTATTTCTGGTTTGTTTTTAACTCCATTTGATGGATCGATTGTATTGTCATGGTGCATTGTGGAGATCAGAAGAACTGATTTATTTTTAAAAAGAAAGAATGATACTATTGTCATTTCTTCAGTAAATCCAAATTCACTTGAATAGACATCCCTAGATTTATCGGGCTGGAAACAGAGTGGTATTTCTCTTTTATTATATCTGAAAGTTCCTCTGAAAAGGATAAGTTGTTCAACAATTGTAACGTATACTCCAGGCGAATATGTTTTTTTTTCAAAATTTTCGTTTAGTTGAGTTATTAAACTTCTTACAGCCCTAGAATCGCTTCTTCTTCATCACTATCTGCATTTTTAACATCTTACATTACATACATTAGATTACATCATCAAAAATTAGGTGCGCCGACAAGGTAGGCAGAACGGCCAGACATTTCTTGTAGATACATCTATATCCATCTTGCCTCGGAATCTCAGTGTGTACAGCACGCCTACTGAGTATACCTAGGTACCGCCAGCTATACACCGATCGCGACCTACATAGAGAAGTCTCTACGTAAGGACACCGAGCTTCGGCGAGATTTTCCGTGAAATCTTGACTGAAGTCGGGAGTACGATCCTAAGACCGGATTTGCTTTTTCACCACGGACCTGCGGTGGACATAAGTCGAAGAAGACTTATTGACCATAGCACTGGATTGACTTCAAATTTTAGTTCAATTCTTTCATTACTTTTTTTCTTAATCATTAGAACTTTCTTTTATCCATATGTGCAATCATTCTGGAGCAAGGTCATATTTTAAACAGCACTCCTGTAAGACAATTCTTCTAAAATACTCGGAAGTTAGCTTTAAATTTCAGGTTGGATTGACAAAGAGCATTTATCAACTAGATTGTTTAGTGGAACTCATTCTCATCACCAATTTCAACTTGGGATCTAAGGATTGTGACTGGTAGATTGTTTATTTTATTTATTTATTTGGTGTCACGCAAGTGTAGCGATTTACACCCTTTATCGCACGAACCAAATGCTAAAGATTACTCCAAAATATTCAGTCCAGTTAATATAAATTCATTGTTGCTGCTGGGCGATAACTCTAGTGGAAAATAAAATAAAGTAGGAACTAATAGAAAAAAAAACTATTAAAACAGAAAAAAAACAGAACAGGGAAAGTTATGAAGAGGAAACAGAACATGAATAATTGGTAAAAGACAAAAAACAAAACAAAAACGTAATGTTAAATTTGAAAACTAAACGTAATGGTAGATTGTTTAGTGAAACTTATTCTCATCACCAATTTCAACTAGGGAACCAAGGATTGTGCCTGGTAGATTATTAAATGAAACTCATTCTCATCACCAAATTCAACTTGCGACCTAAGGATTGTGCCTGGTAAATTATTTAATGAAACTCATTCTCATTACCAAATTCAATTTGCGATCAAAGGATTGTGCCTGGTAAATTATTTAATGAAACTCATTCTCATCACCAAATTCAACTTGCAATCTATGGACTGTGCCTGATAGATTATTAAATGAAACTCATTCTCATCACCAAATTCAACTTGCGATCTAAGGATTGTGCCTGGTAGATTATTAAATGAAACTCATTCTCATCACCAAATTCAACTTGCGATCTAAGGATTGTGCCTGGTAGATTATTAAATGAAACTCATTCTCATCACCAAATTCAACTTGCGATCTAAGGATGTGCCTGGTAAATTATTTAATGAAACTCATTCTCACCACCAAATTCAACTTGCGATCTAAGGATTGTGCCTGGTAGATTATTAAATGAAACTCATTCTCATCACCAAATTCAACTTGCGATCTAAGGATTGTGCCTGGTAAATTATTTAATGAAACTCATTCTCACCACTAAATTCAACTTGCAATGTAAGGATTGTGCCTGGTAGATTATTAAATGAAACTCATTCTCATCACCAAATTCAACTTGCAATCTAAGGATTGTGCCTGGTAGATTATTAAATGAAACTCATTCTCATCACCAAATTCAACTTGCAATCTAAGGACTGTGCCTGGTCGATTATTAAATGAAACTCATTCTCATCACCAAATTCAACTTGCGATCTAAGGATTGTGCCTGGTAGATTATTAAATGAAACTCATTCTCATCACCAAATTCAACTTGCGATCTAAGGATTGTGCCAGGTAAATTATTAAATGAAACTCATTCTCATCACTAATTTCAACTAGGGAACCAAGGACTGTGCCTGGTAGATTATTAAATGAAACTTATTCTCATCACCAAATTCAACTTGCGATCTAAGGATTGTGCCTGGTAGATTATTAAATGAAACTCATTCTCATCACCAAATTCAACTTGCGACCTAAGGATTGTGGCTGGTAAATTATTTAATGAAACTCATTCTCATCACCAAATTCAAATTGCGAACTAAGGATTGTGCCTGGTAAATTATTTAATGAAACTCATTCTCATCACCAAATTCAACTTGCAATCTAAGGACTGTGCCTGGTAGATTATTAAATGAAACTCATTCTCATCACCAAATTCAACTAGGGAACCAAGGATTGTGCCTGGTAGATTATTTAATGAAACTCATTCTCATCACCAAATTCAACTTGCGATCTAAGGATTGTGCCTGGTAAATTATTTAATGAAACTCATTCTCATCACCAAATTCAACTTGCGACCTAAGGATTGTGCCTGGTAGATTATCAAATGAAACTCATTCTCATTGGCCGGCTTCTAACCGAGCAGTTATTTCATGAAGTGAAATAAATTTATCATTTTTGTCAATGAAAAACAACTGACAAAATTCGAATAATTTTTCGGCCTACTTGACAAGCTGCTAGTTTCATTTAGTTATTTAAATAACTATGTTAACAAATACTAACTCTTATTGTTATTTTTAGAAATTATTCTTACCTTGCTAATTTATGTGAGTATTTCATTCCATATTGTTACGTTTTAATACCAAAACCAGTAATAAACGTTGCTAATAAGAGTTCTTTTGGATTGCATAATTAAACACTCACAAGTTTCACAGTTTCTATCACTGCACAATTAATTTAACAAAGCTCAATTCACTTGGATAATTATTCTTAATTACTGCTCACAGTATGCCCTGATAGCTTCACTGTTCTTCAGATTACACAGTTCAATAATTCACTCACGGTCACTGGAATTCACAGAAAGACGGCACTACACTGTCTTAACACGGCACTAAACTGTTACTTACAATCACGGCACAACACTGTTCTTCACATAAAAACACTTTACCGCACTGCACTAAGTCGCACTGAAGCACTGATATGAACATCAATATAGGTTAGAATAAAACTGACTCGCTCGCGGCTGGCCACTTCTTTATATAGGTCGTCGGCATGGGGGTCTGGACTCTTCGACGTCTGCCTGGAAGGAACTGGTAGGAGCTAGGACATTCTGTCGGCTTCTTTGATCTATATCGCACTTCCAGAATACGCGACTCTCTCTCTGAAGGATTATTCATGTATTTAATTTTCGCAACAATATTATTATATCATTTACTAGGAAATAATTTTCATATATTTTTTCGTTCCACTTTTTTTTTCGTAATTTGTTTAGTTTGGTTTTAGTGTCATTTTTCGTTGTTATATATTTTTGCATTTTAGCAGATTTCCCTTAAGGGAAATCAGCTATTGAGGTCGTACTCATGACGTGAGTTTCGAAAAATTCTTCAAATGTCCATCGATCCTACCCAGGAGTTGACGAAAATGAGGTCCGTTCAAAATTATATATATATATATATCTATATATATATATATATATATATATTTGTCTGTTAACGCTCTAGCGGTCGCAATTTTTGTTTGATCGTTACCAAACTCGGAATTTAATCTTTTTATGTAAAAAGGAAGATCAAGTTCGTTAATGGCTGAAATCGGTCCAGTGGGAGGGGGGGTTTAGAGGGGGGATTTTCGGAAAATTCAAAATATCTCCATTATTATGCGTCGGATCGATGTATAGAATCAATCTTATTGCAAATTAAATTTACTATAAATATTGTTTTATACATTTATTCCCTATCTTGAATATTAACCGAGATATTTGCATTTTTATTAAATTTCGGCCGATAACGGATTTTTGAGTTTCTCGCCAAAACCTAGTTCGGCCCTTTGCCGTAAGTGTTGGGTTCTTGTATGGAGATTTCTCTATTGTATTACTTCACGTGGGAAATCTGCTTAGTTTACGCAGCCCCTGCGTGACGGACTTTTTTTATTCGTTCTTAATTTCTATTTTTGTGTACTTTGTTGTTACCTATTTCTTCATTTTTTTTTGTACTTACTGGTTTCTGTATTTTGTTTTTTTTCTATTCTTGTTTTCCATTTTATTTTATTTTATGAGCAATCTCGTCTTTGTTGCAAAGTTCCGAAATATATAAATAAAATATTATCATATAGCTGATATATTTTGAATTTTCGTAATAGCGACCTCTAGCCTCCTCTCTTACGATATCAGCCTCCCCCTTCAATATATGCAGAAAACGTTTAAATATCGAGTATGGTAAATTTTAGCAGATTTCCCTGAAGGGAAATCAGCTATTGAGGTTGTACTCATGACGAAATTTTCGATTTTTTTCTTCAAATGTCCATCGATCCTACTTAGGAGATGACGAAATGAAGTCCGTTCAAAACTGTATATATATATATATATATATATATATATATATATATATATATCAATCTATCTATCTATCTATATATTTTTCTGTTAGCGCTCTAGTGGTCTCTATTTTTGTGTGAGCGTTACTAGACTCGATATTTAGTGGGTTTATGTTCTGTTCGTTCACGGCTGAAATCGGACCAGGGGGAGGGGGGGTTAGAGGGGGAGAATTTTGAAAATTCGAAATATCTCCGTTACTATAAGTCTGATAGAAAAGACGTATTGAACTAATCGTATTGAAAATTAAATACACTATCAATGATGTTATATACATTTATTCTCTATCTTGAATATTAACCGAGATATTTACATTTTTCAGTTTTCAGACTTCAGTAAACCCCCACTTCTACTTGTGTTACATAAATAATTCTCTGTTATATAATAAAAGATATTAATTGAAGCCTAAATACCAAATATTGTTTTCATTGAACTTTTACTTTGTGAGATATATGCAAATACGTTCTGTTGTGGGGGGGGGGGGGGGGGGGGGGGGGGGGGGGGGGGGGGGGGGGGGGGGTGGGGGGGGGGGGGGGGGGGGGGGGTGGGGGGGGGGGGGGTGGGGGGGGGGGGGTGGGGGGGGGGGGGGGGGGGGGGGTGGGTGGGGTGGGGGGTGGGGGGGGTGGGGGGGGTCGTGGGGGGGGGGGGGGGGGTGGGTGGGGGGGGGGGGGGGTGGGGGGGGGGGGGGGTGGGGGGGGGGGGGGGGGGGGGGGGGGGGGGGTGGGGGGGGGGGGGGGTGGGGGTGGGGGGGGGTGGGGGGGGGGGGTGGGGGGGGTTGGGGGGGGTGGGGGGGGGGGGGGGGGGGGGGGGGGTGGGGGGGGGGGGGGGTGGGGGGGGGGGGGGGTGGGGGGGGGGGGGGGGGGGGGGTGGGGTGGGGGGGGGGGGGGGTGGGGGGGGGGGGGGGTGGGGGGGGGGGGGGGTGGGGGGGGGGGGGGGTGGGGGGGGGGGGGGGAATAATATTATGTTTAAAACAAAAGCTACTTTTAATAACACATACAACAAATTTTGTTATGTGCACATTTGCCTAAAAACAAATAGAAAATGAAATATCGCGAATTTTTTATTCAGGCCTCCCTTATAACCCCCACTCCGTTTGAACCTAAGAACGTTAATATAGCATATAATCATGGAAGAATTAATGGTAAATTACGTATAGAGTTTTGTTAAGTTCGGTTCAATCTTTGGTGCCCAATAAAATTGTTGGCTCCATCTTTAATTTTTTAGTGTATATCTCGTTTATACATTGCTATACGACAAAAGTTACTCTAAATAACAAAAAAAAAACAACTTTTATCCTGAGCATATTTTCCGAAAAACTAATACGAAACGAAATATCGCTAATTTTAATTTTAGGCCTCCCTTACAACCCCCACTCCTGCTCCCTCTGTCGGGCTGATTTGTGAATCTAAACCATCCAGGGCATCACCCAAACGCACAAACAAATTCATTCAAATCGGTCTAGCCGTTTAGGAGGAGTTCAGTGACAGACACGTACAGTAGAATTATATATATATATATATATATATATATATATATATATATATATATATCTAGAATATGTTATATTATTATATATTATAGAGTCATATATAGAAAATAAACATTTACCGAAAGACAACAACGTTTAAGTTTTTATGCGCAGAAGTTAAAAATAATTTACGGTTGGCTCATCCACCGAATGTCATTCATTACCTGTGTGTAGCACGGCCACATCCCTTATACCAGGTGTGGGCAACCTTTGACATGTTGTGGACCAAGCTTTAGTGTGCAAATAAGTTCGCGGGCCGCTTTTAAAAGTAGTCCATTTTAAAGTAGTGTTCTTGATTTTTAACGATAGATATCAGACATGAAATTATAACTACAATGTAATTATAATACAATTTATTAAGACAACAAAATGAAATGGAATAAAAAGAGGTACAACATTATAATTAAATCGTAAAATTTGGAATTATTACAAACAACGAAAGCGGGCTTGAATTTGAGAAACTATTCCATCGATGTTTGGATTAATTTCACTGATACAAAGACGAAAAGAATTTACAAATTATCGTCAGTCAGCCTTGTATGTATAACTGTTGCCAAACGCACAAATCTCTCCTCATCTTCCTCATTTGGAGTAAGTAGTGTAATATTTTTGTTTGATTGGGTTTTTCGAAATGTCTTGCGGGCCGGAGCAAACCCTTCCACGAGGGAGTTGCCCACATTTGCCTTATATAATTGATCTTGTTGATCATTTGTTGCCCTAGACTTCTTGTTCTATATACTTATTTTCTAATTTGAATACTAAAGGAGCTATTAACATTTCGGGTTTTCAGTCATCAGAAATGTAACTTTTTGCTTTTAGCTAGTTACTCTTGGGATTTGGTTTTGCTTAACAGCAATTACATCTCAAATCATTCTTGAGTATCGTGAATTTCCTTAAAGGTTATTGTTTTCATTTTAAAAAAGCATACTAAAATTTATAATATTGCTCATTTTAAGACAAATGTTTCACTAGAGAGTAAAAAAATTTCTTTTCAGATAATCCTAATTTTACTTGTCCTGCTTTTGTTGGTCTCTTGCCTGGCTCTATGGATGACGTCATTGAATTACAGGACCTTCAAAGGGCTTGGAGTTCCAATAGTTGGACATTTGTTCCACGTTGTTACCAACTTTACTACATCACATGAAAGTAAGCTTTTAAAACACTATAAAGAAATAAACAAATACAGATACCATATTATGTTATACTATGACTTCATATGAGACCCATATCTATCGCTAAGGCGGTTAAAACGTCATTCCTGCGGGGAAATCATATACATATATATCCCAAAATAAGTAGTATAATTTTTATTTTCACCAGGTGGTGAGGGTGATGAATCAGGTGATCAGAAATACTTTTTTGTGGCTCCTCACAATTTATTTTTTATAAACGCTAAGCGCTTTCGGGAATTAAATTCACATCATCATACCTACAAAAAGTGAAACACCATAATTAAGGAGTCTAAAAAATATATATATATATATATATATTTTAAAATGTACATAATTGGTCATATAACAAAACTGCCAATAACACTATAAAATGTATAAAAATAATACGTATATTTAACAACATAGTTATAATTAAAATATAATAAATTAATAATGTCTTATTTACTATCTAAACATTAAGATGACATAAACCAAAGTTTCCGTCAGAGCGTAAGACGTGGCAATAGAGACGTTACCGGGCTGAACCCTGCCGATGCACAAAGGCCAAGGGGATCGTCCAAGCCGCTAGGGAGGGAGGGGGCAGCTACAACTATGGATATGAGAGATACGTTTGTGTCCGTCTGTACATTTACATTTATTCTTTTCCTGACTTCCTCGAGTTTTATCTCAATACCCTCCACCATGTCCATCAGATAACCTCTTGCATCATTGTGAATTAATTTTAGCTCCTTACAGTGGGAATAAAACTCGGAGCCTACATCTCATGTGTTCCTTAGCCCTGATCCGTAACTTCCCCTGTGCTCTCCCAACGTAGCTGGCTTCACACATCCCACATTTCAGCAGGTATACCCCTGATCTGTCTCCTAGAGGAGTAGCATCTTTGATATTAGAGACAAAATATTGCAGTGATGCCCCGTTTCTGTCGGCTGTTCTAATGCTCTGCCTGTTTAGTTTTCTGTCCAAAATCTCAGATAGTCGACCTAAATATGGAAATATTCCCCGGGATTTAGCCTCTTCCTCACCACCCCTAAAAATCTCCCAGCAATTTTTTTACAAACTGTCCCGTCATATATAACTAATATATAAAATATATATCCCGATAAATTCCCGCCTGTGGTCATTCCGTTCTCCTAAGTGATATATATATATATATATATATATATATATATATATATATATATAGCTTAATTATTTCTGATAACTTTCTTCGTCCATTGTAATAGATAGGAGGCTGTCAAAGTGATAAATGAATGGGGTTTATTTTACGCTGGGGTGTTGGAAAGACATTTGTTTTATACTTATGTCGGCGCATATGGGCTTTTCAGGGGTCAGAATTATGGCAAACCAAGTCTCCGCGATTCAGGGAACTTGAGAGACCATATATATATATATATATATATATATATATATATATATATATATATATATATATATATAATTTTTAACGGACCTCATTTTCTTCATCTCTTAGGTAGTATCAATGGACATTTGAGGACACATTTCGAACATCTCCTCATTAGTAGAGCCTCAATAGTTGATTTCCCTTCAGGGGAATTTCCTAATAGAGAAAAGATTGTGAGGAGAGGATGCGGGCTTGCCATTCCATCACGCGGAACATCTGCTTAGCTGACGCAGCCCCGTGCGTGACGGACTTTTTATACTTTAATATCGGATTTTACCCCTATTCGTATATTTTTTATCTTGTAGTACATATATACTTGTATATGTTTACTTTCAGAGTTTTTACGCTGTGCAAATTATCACCACGAGAAGTATGGTGAGACTGTATGTTTTTGGGCAGGTCCGATACCAATCATAAGCACAGCTGATCCAGACATAATGCAGGTAAGCAAAACGGGACTTTTAATTTCTATCAGTGAACGTTTTGATATTAATAAAAATAAGAACAGAAACGACATTGCATTGAGGGGCTTTTTCCTGCAAAATATAGGAGACATATAATTAATATCAATTTATTTAATTTTAATGTCAAAGTTTAGATAACTTTTATTTTTCTCAGTTTCCCGAATTAATATTAGTCATATGTACTCATTTTGAACAGAAGAGTAGATGAACATATTTAATATAACAATCACAATGACTGAATGTTTTATAGAAATTTCTCAATATAAAAACAAAACCCAAATTTTGAAGTTGCTATATTATTTTCAGTAAGACGCCTAATTCAGTCTACTATAATTACTATTCAAGATTATAAATAATGATAAAAATGACTTTTATAAATGCACTTTTCAATTTATATGGCGGAAGGTCAAAATGAAGAAAAATACTAATGATTTGTAAAATAATTTTGTTGCTCGACAAGCTTCGAACCCAGTTGACGCCTCATCAGGGGCACAGCCCGTTCACAATCACTATACCACAATATAGAGTGGTAAAATAATGACCTTTATTAGTTCAGTACATAATTTTGGTAGGTCAAGATGAAGAAAAACGCTAAGCATCAATGGTTGGTAATAGTTCACATTCAGGTATATAGTTATAGTTAGTGGAATATATGTTTAAAATGACAAATTTAATAATATGCCAAAACTTTCTCAGTCTTTTATCGCTTCAATAAAGATCCTGAGAACGCGATCTCACCCTTAAATATAATATTAACAATATTATAATAATTATAATATTAACTGTTAGCGAGTACTGTGTATCTATGAATGACCTTGTCCTCTACTAGAGTTTTAATTTGTGAAAAGTGCACTTTCAAAGTCGCTTTCAAAGAGCTACATCGTCAGTGCCGGCTAACAAAGAAAAAGTCCGTCACGCAGGGGCTGCGTAAACTAAGCAGATTTCCCACGTGAAGTTTTGCAATAGAGAAACTACATACTCCTAACACCACCGTGAGTAAATACAAATGGTAATGAAAACTCTTTCAGTAAATTTTAAAAAGCTCCCAACGGAACGGTAAACAAATAGGTCAGCCGACCACTCAGAGCTGAACAGATAGATGGACATATTCTTCACGGGGAAGAAAAACAAATACTGAAATAACGCATTAACTTTATTGCAGACTATTTACTATATCAAGTACTGCAATTTATAATGAATCAGAATAATTTATATTTTAATAACTCAAATTTTAGTAGTCCAAAAACTAAAGAAGAGGGGGGGGGGTGAACAGAACGTATTTGCATATATCTCACAAAGGAAAAGGTTACACGAGTCTAAACCAATTTCTCGAGAGCATAACAGTTACGGAAACGGCCGAACTAATCCCGCATTTTACGACGACAACCGACTATAACCGATCTCATCAACGCCCGTTATCCACACACACACTTAATAAAAATGCAAATATCTCGGTAAATATTTAAAATAGAGAATAGATGAATATAACAATATTTATAGCAAATTTAATTCGCAATAAGATTGGCTCTATACACTTTTCGTACTCTCCTAGGTAGCATCGATGGACATTTGAAGAAATTTTTCGAAAATTTAATTTAATTTAATTAACTCAATTTTAGTAGCAGAAATGCACATTGCCAAAGGGGATTTCAGATACCGTCTTTTGAAGTGCAAAATGAGGAAGGACGCTTTTTCGAACATTTGTACGGTAGGTATTGTGGTACAAAGAAAAAAAAAACTGTTTATTATTTATTTTTTCATGAAACTAGGTGGAAAAATGTATTCCTTTTGCAATGAACTACTACGTAATATGTTTAAAATAAATTAATTCTAAGAACGCTTTTTGAAGTAAACATTTTTTGGATTCATTCAAGATTACTTTTGCGTTATTTCGTTATAAATGCTTCATAATATAATATTATATAATTTTGTTGATTACAACTTTTATGTCGCAGCATATTTCAATTAAATATGCCGTTTCAGAAATAAAGATTTGTGCATTTTACGGCTAAAGAGTGCATCACATCGAAAAATTCACCAATACCAATTAGTTTTAGAATTTGATTTTCTACAAGAAGCGGTCATAAAAATTAGGGCTTCCCATTGGAAATTCCAAATTCATGGTCCATTATTAAACGACGGATCGAAAAATTGTATAGAAACAATTTTATTTCAAATAAAACTTAATATAAATGGTGTTATATAATTTATTTTCTATCGTTAGTATTATCGGAGATATTTCCATTTTTTATTTTCTACCATCAGCAAACCCCTACTACTACTCCTGTCATATTAACAATAAGCTGTTATATTATGAAACACATTTGAAGCCAAATACCAAATAATGTTCTCATTGAACTTTTACTTTTTGAGATAAATGCAAATTCTTGGCACACGACGGAAATCTGCTTAGTTAACGCTGATCCTGCCTGACGGACTTTTTAAATTCTTTAAAATACCCAGTTAGGCTTTTTTTTTAAAAAAAGAACTATTGACCACACGTGTATATAATGAATTATCATCATACTATCAGGTATTTATTTTAAATTTTCTAACACAGGAGCTATCGGCGAATCCAAATTGTATTGATAAACCATTTATCTTTTATGGAATATTCAGCAATGTTATGGAAGGTGCATTTAGTTCTACAGGTACGTAACATATCTAAAGTTGTAGTAATTATAGGACAAACACATGATTTGCACATTTCTCGAGTTGTACACACACACACACACTCACACACACATGCACACATACACACACACACACACACTCACACACAGAGAGAGAAAGAGAGAGAGAGAGAGAGAGAGAGAGAGAGAGAGAGAGAGAGAGAGAGAGAGAGAGAGAGAGAGAGAGAGAGAGAGAGAGAGAGAGAGAGAGATAGAGAGAGAGAGAGAGAGAGAGAGAGAGAGAGAGAGAGAGAGAGAGAGGGAGAGAGAGAGAGAGAGAGAGAGAGAGAGAGAGAGAGAGAGAGAGAGAGAGAGAGAGAGAGAGAGAGAGAGAGAGAGAGAGAGAGAGAGAGAGAGAGAGAGAGAGAGAGAGAGAGAGAGAGAGTATATTATATAATATTTGTACAAAATATTTTGGAATGCATGTTGTTAACAAATAAAAGAAATATACATGCTTATGCAATTTTATAAGTAACAACTACACACACTCTCTTCAATCATACACCAATTACACTCGCATTACATACACATACATTCACTCGCCCACAACAAATAAATCGCAGTACATTCATTCCTTATGTAAGATAGACACTCCCTATCTTAATACTCTATGTATTATTTATATTAAGCTATGGAAGACTTTATGCAGACCACATGTCTTTTTTCGTATCAGCAGATTTTTCTTTTGGGAAATCAATTATTGAGTTGTACTCATCACGTGATGACGAAAAATGTCTTCAATTATCCATCGATCCTACCTGGAGAATTCAAAATATCTATGTTATTATAAATCGGAATGAAAAATTGTTCTGAGTCAATCTTATAGAAAATTTAAGGTCCTATAAATATTGTTAATTACAAGTTTTCACAAACTTGAATATTAACCGGTATAATTAGATTTTTTTTTTTAGTTTTCCGCCTCCAGTTAACCCCCATTCCTATTCATGTCATATTATCAATATGATGTTACACATTTACCACTTTTTTTGAAATACCAAATTTTGTTGTCATTGAACATTTACTGTGTGTGATACGCTGAGTGACGACGTCACCAATTAAGATTTTACTTTATTTAATGTTAACTAGAAAGTGTTAATTAGATCTGTACCATATTTAGTCGTTTCATGCAACACTTATGTCCATAGACATCCGACTAGAAATGGTGCCGGGTTTAGGGGGGTATTCGAAAATTCAAAATATCTCAACTATTATGAGTCATTACCACAACAACTTTAATTGTTTTAAAGGTTTTCTTTCTTTCCTACATAACAATACACATTTGGTTAATTTTTTCCTTTAATTCACCTTTTTATTATATTAAATCAGCTTTTTTTTAATTATATTATTTAATATATACCACATGTTTCAAAGAAAGGAACATTGAGTACCCATTTCGAAGTGTGGCTGCAATGTAGGAGGCACCTAGCCGTGAGGCCCCCGCACCTATCTATTTCCTATTTACACCAATCCAACGCTTCATGGTGACATACGCTCTGCTACGATGGTCACCAGCATGCGAACGCTATCCTATGGAAGGGACGACTCCACTACCCAGCTCCCACACGAGAGACGACATGTACCAGTTTACCTGGCCTGTATGTCCTCGTGCTTTGAACACACGACCACTACGTCTATGACCGGCAGATGGAGGCAAGCCTCCACTCCGGACACCACCCAGCCCGTAGTTCATATTGAGTAAGCCGCAAGCGACTTACCCCATTAAGGCCGGAATGATCCCCGGCCCGGAACAGCAAAGCCGACTAAGGACCTACTGTTCCTACGGTTCCCCTACCCAAGGGCTACACAGGGGGGGCTTCCTGCTGCCCTTGGGGAGGGCGGGCTCCGTACCCGTTCAAAGAAAGGAACAGTAAAACAGTAGAGTAACTGCAGCCGACCAAGCAAGATCTCAGTTACTCCTAGTTTAATTAATCTTAACATAGTGTCACGTCCGCCGACTTTACAGCCACGATGACCTTGGTGTTTTTTGCCCAAAATCCAACAACACAAACATTGAACCCTAAAGTTACATATACGTAAATAATCCATAGAATATTAAGGTAGGAAGTGTCAAATCTTCATGTGTGGGAACATTTGTATAAAAGGAGTGTAGTGTAGTTGATTTGTAGCGAGTGCCAGATTGAATGTGTACATTATGGGAGTATGTTTTGTGTATGGATGAAGATTGTGGGTGTGTGTGATTGTGGATGTTTAGAGTGGAGATCTGTGTTGCAGTTGCTGACGAGAAATGGAAGCATGATAGGAAGGCTGTAGTGAGTAGCTTGAACAAGGAATATATGCAAATGTACCACGATGTGTTCGTCAGGAGAGCAAAAGAACTCCTTGGGCGGCTAACATCAGAGGAAGGCTCTTTTGATCTGCATCCACTGGTTACACTCATGACAGCCGATATTATTATAGGTGAGTGACATTTGATAAGTACAGGACTAAAGATCGAGTTCGATAACAGCTGAAATAGGACCAGTGGTTTGGGATAGGGGGGGGGATTTTCCAAATATCGGATCGAATGATTGTATAAAACCCATCGTATTGCAAACGTATTGTACAATAAATGTTGTTCTAAACATTATTTCCAATCGTGAATATTAATCGAGATATTGTTATTTCTCAGTTTTCAGTTTTCAGTAAACTCCCCACTCCATGTCATATTAACAATAAGCTGCTTAATCACGAACTATTGTATTTTACGCTTAAATACCAAATATTATTTTCATTGATACATGCAAATAGTAGTGTGATTTCATCATTTGATCTATACCATATTCGATATGTAACCGTTTCATGCAACAATTAAGTTCATAGTCAATAATGGCTGTAGTTAGACTAAAAAGTCCGTCACGCAGGGGCTGCGTAAACTAAGCAGATTTCCCACGTGAAGTTTTACATTAGAGAAATCTGCCTAATAACAACTGTAGTAGTAAGAAACCTCTAAACCTATTCACGAGGGACAAATAGTTACAATTAACGGCCGCCAGAGCTCTCGGCGGAAAGTCCGAATACAAATGCAAATATCTCGGTTAATATTCAAGATACAGAATAAATGTATAGAACAATATATATATAGTAAATTTAATTTTCAATAAGATTGATTCTAAGCAATTTTTCGATTCGACGCATAATAACGGAGATATTATGAATTTTCAAAAATCCCCCCTCTAATCCCCCCCACCCACTTATCCGATTTCAGCCATTAACGAACTTGATCTTTCTTTTTACATAAAACGCTTAAATATGAAGTTTTGTAACGATCAAACAAAAATTGCGACCGCTAGAGCGCTAACAGACATATATATATATATATATATATATATATATATATATATATATATATATATATATATATATATTAGCTCAGATACCCGGCTTCGCCCGGGAATTCACTTGAGACTGAATGGTGATGGTATTTTTTAGCAGGCTTTACATTGCACAGTATTTCGACATTTACCCGTCCCAGTGTTTAGGATTGATGCACATCTTTGCCGTGGATTTGCTAATAATAGAATTATTTGATCGATAAGGCTTCACAGTCTTCGATATTTTTATATTTCCCGTCTCTTATACATGTAAATATGGTGAATTTTTATTTCAGGACTCCCTTTTAACCCCCCTCCCGTTCGAACCGAAAAATTTTAATATAACTTATAATCATGGGGAATTAATGCTAATTGACATACCGAGTTTTGTTAAGTTTGGTTCAGCCGTTAGTGCCCGCTAAAGTTTTAACGTATAACTCATTTATACTTAGGTATACGACAAAAGTGTATATAACAAACGTTACTCCAAATAACAAAATAAACAACTTTTGTTATGTTTATATTTGCGGAAAAACCAATAGGAAACGAAATATCGCTATTTTTAATTTCAGGCTTCCCTTATAACCCCCACTCCTGTTCGTCTCAGAGAAAATTAATATAGCCTAAAGTCTAAGTTGGGTTAGTAGTAATATACATACCAAGTTTCATAAAATTCGGTTCAGCCGATTATGCGTGAAAAGGTAACAAATAAACAAACGGAGTGGGGGTTATAAGGAAGGCCCGAAATTAAAAATAGTGATATTTCGTTTCCTATTGCATTTTCGGCAATTATGCACATAACAAAAGTTGTTTTATTTGTTATTTAGAGTAACTTTTGTTATATACACTTTTGTCGTATACCTAAGTATAAAGGCGTTATACGCTAAAAATGATAGCGGAAGTCAACAATTTTATTTGGCACAAAAGACTCAACCGAACTAAACCAAACTCGGTACGTGAATTAGCACTAACGTCTTCCTTATAATAAGCCATACTAACATTTCTAGGGCCGGGCAGGAGTGGGGGTTATAAGGGAGGCCTGAAATTAAAAATAGTATTATTTCGTTTCCTATTGGGGTTTTGGCAACTATGCACATAACAAAAGTTGTTTATTTTGGTATTTAGAGAAACTTTTGTCATATACACTTTTGTCGTATACCTAATTATAAAGGCGTTATACGCCAAAAAGTGATAGCAGAAGTCAACAATTTTATTTGGCACAAAAGACTCAACCGAACTAAACCAAACTCGGTACGTGAATTAGCACTAACGTCTTCCTTATAATAAGTCATGCACACAACAAAGTTGTTTATTTTATTATTTAGTGAAATTTGCTCAACAATTCTTTGGAACTACAAGGTACCTCACCGGGAAAAACTAATTCAAATGTATGTTAATATTTTGTGCTTAATAATTGTTTACTTTGTTATGTAGAGTAACTTTTGTTATATACACTTTTTTCGTATACCGAATTATAAACGAGATATACGCTGAAACCTATAGCGGAAGTGAACAATTTTATTTGGGACAAAAGACCCAACCGAAATAAATAAAACTCGGTATATGTATTAGCACTAACGCTTTCATTATAACAAGCCATACTAACATTTCTAGGGACGGGGAGGAGTGGGGGTTATGAGGGAAACCAGAAATTAAAAATAGCGATATTTCGATTCCTATTAGGTTTTCGGCAAATATGAACAGAACAAAAGTTGTTTATTTTGTAATTTAGAGTAACATTTGTTATGTATACTTTTTTCTTATAACGAATTATAAACGAGATATACGCTAAAACCTATAGCAGAAGTGAACAATTTTATTTGGGACAAAAGACCCAACCGAAATAAATAAAACTCGGTATGTGTATTAGTACTAACGCTTTCATTATAACAAGCTATACCAACATTTCTAGGGACGGGCAGGAGTGGGGTTTGTAAGGGAGGCCTGAATTTAAAAATAGCGGTATTTCGTTTTCTATTCGTTTTTCGGTAAATATGAACATAACAAAAGTTGTTTATTTTGTTATTTAGAGTAACTTTTGTTATATACACTTTCTTCTTATACCGAAGTATAAACGAGATATACACTATAAACTAAAGCGGGAGTCAACTATTTCATTAGGCACTAACGATTAAACCGAACTTAAAAACTGGGTATGTCAATTAGCATTAATTCTTCCATGATTATAAGCTATATTAAAATTTTTAGGTTAGAACGGGAGTGGGGGTTATAAGGGAGGCCTGAAATAAAAATTCGTGATATTTCATTGTCTATTTGTTTTTTGACAAACAAGCAAATAACAAAAGTTGTTTACTTTGTTATTTAGATTAACTTTTGTTTTATACATTTCTCCAGGAACAATGTGTGGAGCAAGTAATTTGCGTAGAAATATTGATATGCTCAACAATTCATTCTAATTTGAACTATGAGGTACCTCACCTGGAAAAATTAATTCAAATCTATGTGAATATTTTGTCCTTAGTAACTGAAATCTATGCATTATGCACAGGAGACGGGAAATATGGCAATATAACAAAATATGAAATATGACAATTTGGAGGACAGTAAATGTACTGGGACGGGTAAATGTCAAAATATTGTGCAAAGTAAAGTTTTGCCAAAAAAATACCATAACCATTCAGCCTCAAATAAATTCCCGGGCGAAGCCGGGTATCTGAGCTAGTATATATATAATTTTGAACGGACCTCATTTTCTTCATTTCCTGGGTAGGATTGATGGACATTTGAAGAAATTTTTCGAAACTCGCGTCATGACCTTAATAGCTGATTTCCCTTAAGGGAAATCTGCTAAAATGAAATATTTGGTGAGATGAGATGAATAGTCCGTCAAGCCAGGACAAGGGAAATCTGCTTAGCGACGCAGCCCTTGCGTGACATTGTTTTTTATTTTCGTCATTCTTGTTTAACTCTACTGAAGGGAAGGGAGAGTCATATGACGGTTAATGGGAGAAAACACACTGTTCGGTGTTACCTCATCGAGTGGACAATTCTGCAGCAGAGCTTTTGTAGCCAAAAAATTTTTGGAATTTTATTTTCGAATTAATTCAATATATAACATATTATTGTTAATATGATATAAGCAGGAGTAGGGGTTAATTGAATGCAGAAAATTGAAAAAATGCAAAATCTGTGTTAATATTAAAGACATGGACGATTATTATTATTTGAGAGGCACTCTCATGGTACACTAATGACTATTATTTAGTGACCGATTGTTGGAAGTCAGAGATTCGTTTAGTCCTTTACGTGTTTTCGAAAAAATCAATATTACTAATGATATTGACAAATATTTGTTTCGACTTGGCGTGAGTAGGTGGCGGTTCCATCGCCCAGTTGTCCACTAGCATCAGCTACTGTACCTCCAGGTTGGAAAACACCAACACTAACACTTACACAGTGCACAATGTACAGCACACTACATACACCCACACACTACAGGCAAAGGTCACCCACAATAGGACTACCTGCCCAACAGCAGAATGGAAAAGGTACTTCCAGTGCCTATTACATGGAGGGAGTGAAATACGAAGAGAAGACACTATTAGCACATACCATTCGAAGGAGACCTAGAACCTCCTATTGATGTGGAAGTCTCCCAGGCGATCGATGGACTCATGATGCCAGTGCTTTGTTGCACTCACGGTGCGAGTGCTTTGTTTAAGTCCAAAGAAAGTGATCGGGATGTTTTTCGACAATGATAGGAATTAGGCTAGGATATGTCTTGGCATGCCTCGTCTTTAACTTCTATCTTGAAAAATCTCTGAGAGAATCAGGAATTCAGACAACTGACAATATCATATGTTCTGACAACAGAACATATCAGCTACTAGTATGCTGATAGTATTGAAATCATTGGCAGATCATATCAGGAAGCATTCCTGACTCACGAGACTGCGGCAAGACGTCTTTCCCTCATTTTCAACCAAGACACGACGAAGTACTTGGTATATGATCACTGCCCCCCCCCCTTCCGATAGATAGATACCAAGTTTAAATTAGAACCTTACAAGGTAGGCTTCTTGTGGATTGTAAAATTAAAAACAGAAACGTTAGCGTTTTTATCACTGCACGAATCATTTGACGATGAACTACTCTATTTTACACACTAGATAAATTATTCTTCACTATTAATCACAATATGCACTGATAACTTCACTTCGTATTGCAAAGAATAATAACTCACGATCACGCGAATCACTGAAGTTCTAAAACACGGCACTGCACTGATCTTAAAAAAAATCTGCTCTGCATTGAAACGAAAAAGCACTGTTCACTAACGCTGCACTGAACGCACTGTTATTCACTACTGAAAACTGATAACTAACTTGAATATAAAATAGTTATTGGCTGAAGTCGGACCTGGAATAGTGTGGATTTAGAGGGGAAATTCAAAATAGTTTCGTTATTATGACTCAGAAAGTCAAATGTCAAATGCATTTTTTCGTTACTGAATACTAAGCGAGTTATTTGTACTTTCTTGTTTTTTTGCCGTCATTACACCTCCCCCCCCCTCTATTCATCAGTTTTGGTAAATAAATGGAGACTACGTGGTGTATTGAGATCACAAGTGTGTTACACCAGTACGTAGGAAATCTGCTTAGTTTACGCAGCCCCTGAGTGTCGTACTTTAATTAATCGAAATGGTTATTATTATGTAAAGGTGGGGCATATCGGGAACAGGGAGAAAAAGGGTTTCTGAGCTAATTCACTATTAAAACAAAATTTACATTTACCAAATAATATTCACACACTAGTACATAATTCAAACTACAGCTATAATAATATCAATACAAAAGAGGGCATTATAGACACAAAAAACGAAATTATACAACTACACTATACTACAAAAGCTTAACGGCTATTTGGCAAATACTATCGGTAGCCCTTACCTGTCATGTCCATAGCAAATACTATCATGTCCATAGTGCAAGGGGTAAAGTCAGCGTACCACTCCAGTACTCGTCTAACTCTGCCTACCCAAGCTTCCCCCTCTCCCGGCCCGGCTACTATGTCCACTCTTAGTCGAGGGGGCAGGCCGCACCTTGGGCTACCTCTTTTTGTCTATATCTATTTAATCTATACCCCTTTACACCACTCCCACTTCACTAGAGTATTGCACCAACCTTGTATACAGTACTCTGACCACCATCACCACATTTTTCAGCACATCACTACACTGTCACGTCTGTCGGGTGGTAGATGCGGGTACCATTCGGCGGTGGTTGGGTTACTAGTTCACTTGAAGACCGATCCTTCCTGGTTTTCTTCATCTAGAATGGTCGATTGTTCTTCCTGACCTAGGTCTTCTTCCAATTCCTCCAAATCTTGTAAGACGCGTAATCCGGTGTGACTATCCTTTCCTTGCAAGGCTATATGCTCTTCTGGGCTGATGTTGAGCTAAACCCAGTTCATTGGATTCTTGGTTTCCCCTCGGACGTCGGGAGGTTTTAGCCGGTAATCTGTGGTCTATGCATTGCATCCCGCTGGTGCAGGCTAAGCCGCCCCGCTCCACTCACCAATTCTTCCGTGGCCCTCAACCCCCTTCATCTCTACATTTTTACGTGGAGGGCGGGTCTCGTGGCCGAGAGGATAATGCTAAATTCATTTGGCCTCGTCCCAAATCATAGATGCATAAATAGACTTGGCTGTGTACCCGGCCTCCCAGTGTCAAAATGACCAGTCCGGCTTATATCTAGTTTAATGTGTTCCACAAAAGCTGCCGCTGCCTCTTGTGCGGTCTGCTCTTGCAACGGAACGGGTACAGCATAGCGGGTAAAGTTATAGTTAGTATCCGTACTCTCCCGTCTGGGCCTTGGTAGTGGGGGGCCGAATATATCATAGGACACCTACTCGAAGAGGGTTTTTTTTTTTTCAGGAGAAGGTTTTTTTGTAGGCGCACAGGTGACACCTACCAACATTCTCCATAGCGTCTGACGAAGAGGCTCGGGGAATAAAAGCAGTCAGTCGTTACCATTCCGCACCCTCTACTACGAAATACCAAAGCCCCGCCTCCCCCCCCGCCGTACGTGTCTCTCCCCGTGAGAGAGAGAGGATGGTGACTATGCAATCTCGGCTACCGCACGACTGAGAGCGTCCGCGTTCTTGTGGCTTATGCTCCAACTTATAGACGAACTCCTCTAAACGCAGTACCCATCTTGTCAACCTCGGGGATGGGTCACGCAGGCTCAAAAGCCAGCGTAAGGCCGAATGGTCCGTGATAAGTTTGAAGCGTTTACCCCCAAGTAAATAACACCGGATCAACTTAGTCGCCCAGATCACCGCTAATAACTCTCTTTTCCGTAGCCAAATAGTCATATTTCTATTGAGTACTACACACCGGCCTCTCCCGAGCCCCTTGGATCTACGACAATACGGCACCCAAGGCTACCCCTGAAGCATCTGTTGATAGAACGAAGGGTACCGTAAAGTGAGGATACGCTAACACGATCGGAGTCAGGACTGTCTCAAACGCTTCCTGTTGTGCATTTCCCCATCCGAAAGCTACCTCAGTCCTAGTCAATTCCGTGACTCTCTGAGCAAAATCAGGAATTAAATCGCCTATAATAGCTAGCCATCCCTAAGAAACTATGCAATTCGCGCACACTACGTGGTTGAGAGAACCCTTGAACGGCCGATACCTTTACAAAGGGTTGGGCTGAACGTCATCTGCAGAAACGATATACCCCAAATAGTTGACCTCATTGGCTGCGAAAGTGTATCGAGATAGACGATACAGGAACAACCGGTTCCCTTCAATTTTCCCCAAGAACTGTTCCACCAGTCTTTGGAACTTGGCCGGTGCACCGGCCAAGCCAAACGCCATTTTTTGTACTCGAAATGCCTAGCGAGGTCTATCTCTTTTCTTTCCGGTGTAACTTTCCCATTTTCTTCTGCGTCCCCAGAAATTTCCTGGTCCCCGTAATCGGTAGGTTTACTGATGGATCATCTTGCGTTGGACCGCCGGTCTTTTAAATGTAGTTCTTCCTTTAGGAAGTTTCGTCTCTTTTTCCTCCGTCTGTATCTTCCCGTCTTCCCCAGGTCATCACACCCATTCTTAACGCTAGGCCTAGTCTCCTTGCCCACGATCTCTTTAGTACTCGCCTTTTGTGGTGAGTAAATGGTCGGGGAGTATCGTTCTTCCAACGCTTTGGTCACACGCACGACCGGTTCAATCCACCGCTTGCTCCTCTCGTCCAGATCCTCCTTCGCTTTGAGCCTCTAAGCCGGAGAACCTGTGCGATACGTTAGCACACGTCAGCAGACGTTTCTACACTATGCCGACTTCCCCTAATACTCAAAATAGCCCCCAACTGGCCAAGAATGTCCTAGAAACCCCACCCGCGCCATGGGAGATGGGCCACGGCAACGGTCCACGGCCTCCTTCAGACCGGTGGGAAATTAAGTCGATTATGTTTTCCAATCTCATCCCTCAATGCAGACTAGAATGAAACAAACACCATTTGGTCAAGCTGTACTCTCACTCCCTTCCTTTCCCTTCGGCAGTCCTGCTTCCCGAGAACGCTCTTTCCCCCAACCTTCGACACCTATCGGCAAAGGCCCGGGCCCGCCTCCCTCCGTTCTCGTTTCAGATGGAATTAAAGGCAGAGTTAAGGTACCGCTAGACACCAGACTCCCTCTCTTTCTCTCCGCACCTTATATTACTCCTATAACCTGTTATACAGAACTCGCAAACCCCACACCTGAAACCATTTGTAAAGGTTGGACATATCCCATCCCGGAACAATACAAAAGAGGGGATTATAGACGCAAAATACGAGATTTTACAACTACAAACTATCCACAAAAACTTAACGGCTATTTGGCAAATATTATCGGGAGCCCTTACCTGTCATGTCCATAGTGCGAGGGCTTAATGCAGCATACCACTCGACTAACTATTTCCTCCCCCTCTCCCGGGTCGGCCTCTAATCCCCCCTCTTAGCCGGGAGCGGGCAAGCCTGTCTTTTCGCCCCTAGAGCTACCTTTTTTTTTTTCTTTTCTTTTTTTTTTCTTTCTCCACCTCTGCCCCCGCTGTACTTTTGGGTTTCCAATTATTAAGAGATATCAAATTTTGACTAGCTAAATTGGCCCCCGGTAACTTAGCCTAGCTCACCGAGCACAGCTAAAGCATAAAAGTGCAAATATTTGGGAGATTTAGTTTAAGTCCGAAAAGTCCTAAGGGAACCCGCAGCTGCGACTCCTTTGCCTCTATTCATAGAAGTGGCAGCAAGAGCCTAATTATCTACCCTACATACCTAAAGCCTAAATACTAAACTAAACTCACATAAACTACACATATATACATATAATTTACAAATAAATACATTTTTACTTCGTTTTCAACACCTCTTGGGCAAAGGTCCTGAAGGCTGAAAATCTATCAGCATCGTTTACAAACATATGGTAACTCTCAGGAGGCCAGTTCACATATGAGAAAGCACTAATTAGCCGAATACGCTTGGCTTTGAAACGCGGACATTGGAGGATCACATGATCCAGCCGCATCCAACTCACCACAGGAGCACAATGGGGATTCCTTTCGTTTGATGAAATGGAGCTTACTATTGAAGTCCCCATGATCACTGATAAGTTGGCTGGTCAAGTAATCTGTGACGTACCACATCAGCTTAGTTCTAGTTCTAACACCGGGGGAAAATGTGAAGGTCATCCTACCTTTGCTGGAGTTAGTCCAGCGACTCTGCCAACTGTCCCAGATGGTTTCTTCAATATGGTGGAGTGTTTCTCTAAGGTCCTGCTGTCCTATTATGAAGATAGACTCTCCTATCTTGTAAGGCAACCCCCTGACTGCTTGGTATATAAAAATCCGCTTTGCTACCTACAGGTCTATTGGAAGCTGGCCAGCCATCACCTGCAATGCATCGCTCGAAACGGTCCAATATGCCCTGGTTACCATTAGGAGAGCTCTTCTTTGGGCTTGGCATAGAAGGTTTTTGGTCACTTTCTACATCTTTTGGGCCCAGGATGGAGTTGCGTAGCACACTATAGCGAAAAACAAAGTATTGTTTAAAATGGATCTGCTCTTATCAGTGATACCCCAAGTATTACGTGCTATTGTCCGTAGGTGGTGAAATCGTCCGCTGACCGAGTCCCGGAGATGAGAAGCGTGAGGGTTGAGATTTAACCTCTCCCCGATGTGGACTCCTAGGTAGACTACTTTGGGCTGCATTTGTAGCCTGTTTTGACCTATTACCAACCTTGGGGGCCACCTATGACAAAGCTTTCCTTTTAACAAGATGCTCTGTGTTTTTTGGTCATTGATCTGAAGTTTATTTTGAAAACACCAACTCTGTATAGCGTTAATGATCCGCTGACCCTCCACTTCCAGCTCCTGCCTGCTATTTACCTTAACTAAGCAGCACAGATCGTCCACATAAGCCGTAACTTGAGGAGCAGCTCGTCAAACACCAGTGCCCAGATGTAAGGCCCCAGCACAGAGCCTTGTGCACAGCCCCGAGCTACTTCCCTCCTGATCATCGTATTCCCGCATGGGATCATAGCTACTCTATTGCTTAAATAGCTCTTTAACAATTGGTATACATTTTCTGGGCAATGCCTTCTCCTGAGTGCTCTTAGGATGGATGGCCACCACAGGTTATCAAAGGCCCCTGCGATATCCAACAGTATTCCTAAAACGTAATTGGTTTCGGACATTTGCACTTTTT
>CM032231.1:125372500-125645000 GCA_019009955.1 Riptortus pedestris | reverse complement strand
TCGAAAATGTATTATCCCAAATATATACAGCTCAGCCTAAACCGCTAAACGGAATACTTGAGATTATATAAATTTATGAGTTTATTAGATAAGATTTAACCACTGTGTATACATACCGGAGCAAGACCCCTAGCAAAGCTGATATGCAGCATTTCCGGGAGACCACATGGGGGGAGGAGGGCTGGTCTCATCAATGCAGCCTATTGTTCAATCCCGGAGCAAGACCCCTAGCTCAGCTGATATGCAGCATTTCCGGGAGACCACATTGGGGGGAGGGGGGCTGGTCTCATCAATGTAGTCTATTGGTCAATCCCGGAGCAAGACCCCTAGCAAAGCTGATATGCAGCATTTCCGGGAGACCACATGGGGGGAGGAGGGCTGGTCTCATCAATGTAGTCTATTGGTCAATCCCGGAGCAAGACCCCTAGCAAAGCTGATATGCAGCATTTCCGGGAGACCACATGGGGGGAGGAGGGCTGGTCTCATCAATGTAGTCTATTGGTCAATCCCGGAGCAAGACCCCAAGCAAAGCGGATATGCAGCAGTTCCGGGAGACCCCATTGGGGGGAGGGGGCTGGTCTCATCAATGTAGTCTATTGGTCAATCCCGGAGCAAGACCCCTAGCAAAGCTGATATGCAGCATTTCCGGGAGACCACAGGGGGGGAGGGGGCTGGTCTCATCAATGTAGTCTATTGGTCAATCCCGGAGCAAGACCCCTAGCAAAGCTGATATGCAGCATTTCCGGGAGACCACATGGGGCGCGGGGGGCTGGTCTCATCAATGTAGTCTATTGGTCAATCCCGGAGCAAGACCCCTAGCTCAGCTGATATGCAGCATTTCCGGGAGACCCCATGGGGGGAGGAGGGCTGGTCTCATCAATGTAGTCTATTGGTCAATCCCGGAGCAAGACCCCTAGCAAAGCTGATATGCAGCATTTCCGGGAGACCACATTGGGGGGAGGGGGGCTGGTCTCATCAATGTAGTCTATTGGTCAATCCCGGAGCAAGACCCCTAGCTAAGCTGATATGCAGCATTTCCGGGAGACCACATTGGGGGGAGGGGGGCTGGTCTCATCAATGTAGTCTATTGGTCAATCCCGGAGCAAGACCCCTAGCTAAGCTGATATGCAGCATTTCCGGGAGACCCCAGGGGGGGAGGGGGGCGGGTCTCATCAATGCAGCCTATTGTTCAATCCCGGAGCAAGACCCCTAGCAAAGCTGATATGCAGCATTTGGGGGAAACCACATGGGGGGAGGGGGACTGGTCTCATCAATGTAGTCTATTGGTCAATCCCGGAGCAAGACCCCTAGCAAAGCTGATATGCAGCATTTCCGGGAGACCACATGGGGGGGAGGGGGGCTGGTCCCATCAATGTAGTCTATTGGGCAATCCCGCAGCAAGACCCCTCGCAACGCTGATATGCAGCATTTCCGGGAGACCACATGGGGGGAGGAGGGCTGGTCTCATAGATGCAGCCTATTGTTCAATCCCGGAGCAAGACCCCTAGCAAAGCTGATATGCAGCATTTCCGGGAGACCACATGGGGGGAGGAGGGCTGGTCTCATCAATGCAGCCTATATTTCAATCCCGGAGCAAGACCCCTAGCTAAGCTGCTATGCCTCAAATCCGGGAGACCACATAGGGGGGAGGGGGCTCGTCTCATCAATGTAGTCTATTGTCAATCCCGGAGCAAGACCCCTAGCTAAGCTGATATGCAGCATTTCCGGGAGACCACATTGGGGGGAGGGGGGCTGGTCTCATCAATGTAGTCTATTGGTCAATCCCGGAGCAAGACCCCTAGCTAAGCTGATATGCAGCATTTCCGGGAGACCACATTGGGGGGAGGGGGGCTGGTCACATCAATGAAGCCTATTGTTCAATCCCGGAGCAAGACCCCTAGCTCAGCTGATATGCAGCATTTCCGGAGACCCACATGGGGGAGGGGGGGCTGGTCTCATCAATGTAGTCTATTGGTCAATCCCGGAGCAAGACCCCTAGCAAAGCTGATATGCAGCATTTCCGGGAGACCACATTGGGGGGAGGGGGGCTCGTCTCATCAATGTAGTCTATTGGTCAATACCGGAGCAAGACCCCTAGCAAAGCTGATATGCAGCATTTCCGGGGGACCCCATGGGGGGGGGAGGGCTGGTCTCATCAATGTAGTCTATTGGTCAATCCGGAGCAAGACCCCTCGCCAAGCGGATAGGCAGCACTTCCGCGACACCACCTTGGGGGGCGGGGGGCTGGTCTCATCAATGTAGTCTATTGGTCAATCCCGGAGCAAGACCCCTAGCTCAGCTGATATGCAGCATTTCCGGGAGACCACATGGGGGGAGGAGGGCGGGTCTCATCAATGTAGTCTATTGGTCAATCCCGGAGCAAGACCCCTAGCAAAGCTGATATGCAGCATTTCCGGGAGACCACATGGGGGGAGGAGGGCAGGTCTCATCAATGCAGCCTATTGGTAAATCCCGGAGCAAGACCCCTAGCCAAGCTGATATGCAGCATTCCGGGAGACCACATGGGGGGAGGAGGGCTGGTCTCATCAATGTAGTCCTATATGGTCAATCCCGGAGCAAGACCCCTAGCAAAGCTGATATGCAGCATTTGCGGGAGACCACATTGGGGGGAGGGGGGCTGGTCTCATCAATGTAGTCTATTGGTCAATCCCGGAGCAAGACCCCTAGCAAAGCTGATATGCAGCATTTTCCGGAGACCACATTGGGGGAGGGGGGCTGGTCTCATCAATGTAGTCTATTGGTCAATCCCGGAGCAAGACCCCTAGCTAAGCTGATATGCAGCATTTCCGGGAGACCACATTGGAGGGAGGGGGGCTGGTCTCATCAATGTAGTCTATTCGTCAATCCCGGAGCAAGACCCCTAGCAAAGCTGATATGCAGCATTTCCGGAGACCCACATGGGGGGAGGGGGCTGGTCTCATCAATGTAGTCTATTGGTCAATCCCGGAGCAAGACCCCTAGCAAAGCTGATATGCAGCATTTCCGGGAGACCACATTGGGGGGAGGGGGCTGGTCTCATCAATGTAGTATATTGGTCAATCCCGGAGCAAGACCCCTAGCTCAGCTGATATGCAGCAATTGGGGGAGACCGAATGGGCTGAGGTGGGCTGGTCTCATCAATGTAGTCTATTGGTCAATCCCGGAGCAAGACCCCTAGCTCAGCTGATATGCAGCATTTCCGGAGACCACATGGGGGAGGAGGGCTGGTCTCATCAATGTAGTCTATCGGTCAATCCCGGAGCAAGACCCCTAGCAAAGCTGATATGCAGCATTTCCGGGAGACCACATGGGGGGCGGGGGCTGGTCTCATCAATGTAGTCTATAGGTCAATCCCGGAGCAAGACCCCTAGCTAAGCTGATATGCAGCATTTCCGGGAGACCACATGGGGGAGGGGGGCTGGTCTCATCAATGTAGTCTATTGGTCAATCCCGGAGCAAGACCCTAGCAAAGCTGATATGCAGCATTTCCGGGAGACCACATGGGGGGAGGGGGGCTGGTCTCATCAATGTAGTCTATTGGTCAATCCCGGAGCAAGACCCCTAGCTAAGCTGATATGCAGCATTTCCGGGAGACCACATTGGAGGGAGGGGGCCTGGTCTCATCAATGTAGTCTATTGGTCAATCCCGGAGCAAGACCCCTAGCAAAGCTGATATGCAGCATTTCCGGGAGACCACATTGGGGGAGGGGGGCTGGTCTCATCAATGTAGCCTATTGGTTCAATCCCGGAGCATGACCCCTAGCTAAGCTGATATGCAGCATTTCCGGGAGTCGACATTGGGGGGAGGGGGGCTGGTCTCATCAATGCAGCCTATTGGTCAATCCCGGAGCAAGACCCCTAGCTAAGCTGATATGCAGCATTTCCGGGAGACCACATTGGAGGGAGGGGGGCTGGTCTCATCAATGCAGCCTATTGTTCAATCCCGGAGCATGACCCCTAGCTCAGCTGATATGCAGCATTTCCGGGAGACCACATTGGAGGGAGGGGTTGGTCTCATCAATGCAGCCTATTGTTCTATACACGTTGGAAACCAACATTGATGGAAGTTGTGGTCCAATGTTCTATTCTCGTTGTTAGACCTCTAGCTACGCTGGTTCATATATATATATATATATATATATATATATATATATATATATATATATATATCTTCCGTGTGGTGGGATGCTACTCCCAAGCATGTCTTAAGATGGAACCTGTTCCTAGATGACAGTAAGTTTGAATTTATGTTCTCTGCTTTTTTGGACGTACTAACTGTACTATTTATAATCACGACAGTATAAAGACTCTTGTTGAAATAGAATTATTTTAGATACCTTCTTGCAGATTATGTATCCATGTTGTGGAAAATGTTACAACACAAGGAGGGCCGTGCCGTTAAGAAAGACCAAGTAGAAAACGCAGTCCTTGAAACGCTGGCTGAGGTATGAACATGACAAACTTAAAATTCAAAGAACTTTACTACCTAAAATACTCGAGTTCAGTTTGAGGAACTTACATTATTCGGTTTTCAGGCAATATATACCAGTAATATTTGTTTGAGCGCAACCTTTCTCTTTTTGTCCATGTATCCTGAATACCAGGATAAGGTACTACAAGAGCAATGGGACATATTTGGAAATTCTGATGAAGATCCCTGCCTTGCTGATCTTAAAAGGATGCAGTATTTGGATATGTAAGAATATTGTACAAATGTAACTCTATATATGTGTACATGTTAAGTAGACTTATATGTTTGGTATACACACTGAAAAATGCTCAAGTATCTCTCTTCATTATCGTGTTCTGATTTCTTTTCTCACAATACACATGTGCACGGTTGCTCTGTTCGTAACTATGGTCTCGGGATCGATTATCCAGTTAATCTGATTGCTATACTCGCAAAATACATGCAGATAACATGTATTAGGCTCTTCTACACTTGACAGGATTGAGGCTTTCCTTGGAATAACCATAATTATATTTCCAAAGGAAGCCATTTGTTTTTGAACCAACAATGATGGGTAGCACAGTTAGCATATTCCCGTATAAAATATTTAGTTTTATATGTAACGGTTAAGCATCAAGTTAATAATCTATCGGAATTTCTGACTTTTCTATAGGGTAAATAGCAATTTAAAAGCTTCCTTTACTGTTAGCAGATTTCGCTTAAGGGTAAATTTCTTCGAATCTCCATCGATCCTGCCTATTTCCTTCTGGCAAATCACCTTCGATGTGGTGTCCATTAATAAATAAAAATCGATCCTGCCTAGGGGATGACTAAAATGAGGACCGTTGAATGTTTTATATATATATATTTTGAAAATTCAAAATTTCTCCGTTATTATACGCCGGCTAAAGGTCCAATGCGAGATACATGCCAATTCATTGTGCGATGACGTAATCAATTAAGGTTTTACATTCTTGTCTCGAATATCGTTATTTGATCAACACCATACTCGATATTTACCCGTTTTATTCAACACTAAAGATTACGTTTTTGATTTGCATACATCGGACCAGTCTATCTACTCTAACTAGTAGATAAAGAAAATGATTTCTGATTTAGATTGTGAGGAATATAAGTCGGATCGTAAAATGCTATAGAATCAATCTTGTTAAACTATTATTTCTATCTTTGTGCTGTGCATTCTTTTAGCAGATTTCCCTCAAGGGAAATCAGCTATTGAGGTCTTACTCATGATGCGAGTTTCGAAAAATTTCTTCAAATGTCCATCAATCCTACCCAGGAGATGACGAAAATGAGGTCCGTTCAAAATTATATATATATATATATATATATATATATATATATATATATATATATTTGTCTGTTAACGCTCTAGCGGTCGCAATTTTTGTTTGATCTTTACCAAACTCGGAATTTTATCGTTTTATGTAAAAAGGAAGATCAAGTTCGTTAATGGCTGAAATCGGACCAGTGGGAGGGGGGATTTTTGAAAATCGAAATATCTCCGTTATTATGCGTCGGATCGAAAAATTGTATAAAATAACTTTTATTGAAAATTAAATGTACTATAAATATTGTTCTATACATTTATTCAGTATCTTGAATATTACCCGGGATATTTGCATTTGTATTCTGCGTGTGGTCACCAGTAGGCTATGTTCGGACTTTCCGCCGAGAGCTCTGGCGGCCGTTTCCATAACTATTCGTCCCTCGTGAATAGGTTAAGAGGTTAGGTTAACTGTTTTTTGGGACTAGAAACTACTGGGTTATTACGCCTTAAATAATGTTTTAGGTTTAGAGGTTTCTTACTACTACAGTTGTTATTAGGCAGATTTCTCTATTGTAAAACTTCACGTGGGAAATCTGCTTAGTTTACGCAGCCCCTGCGTGACGGACTTTTTGTAATTCAAGTACTAACCGAGTTATTGGTAAATTCTTATATTTAGCCTTGATTTACACCCCCCCCCCCCACTTCAAATCATGGGTTTTTTTCTTAGAAATAGAGAATATGTGGAGAGATGAGATCACAAGAGTTCTTTACCACATGGGAAATCTGCTTAGTTTGCGCAGCCCCTGAGTGATGGCCTTGTTTTGAAGGATTCAACCTTTTGGTGTCTATTCTAAAATAACTAACAGCAACTTTTTCTCCAGGGCTATCAAAGAAGCTGCTAGGATTATGTCTGCGCCAGGCTTCGGAAAGAAGGTTAAGAAACCTATTCAAATAGGTAAGGAAAAGTATTGCTCCATTTAGCAAATATATTAATATGCATTTGAATCTTTATTCTTGTATTGCCCTCCTTTTGCACTAAAAAAGGGTGTTTTCTATATCTTGAATATTACCATACATATTTCCAATTGTTTTGTTTTAAACAGATTTCAAATAGATGGGATACGTGCAAAAACGATGTATCATGACGTCACAAATTAAGATTTCATTTCATGACTGAAAAATGTTTATTTGATCAATTCGCAACTAAGTATTTAACCGATTCAGTCATCACCAGTCAACAGGGCAGGGCGGTGGTTATAGTCAGGGGAGTTAAATTAGAAAATTCAAAATATTTTTAGTATTATAAGACTAATTGAAAAATGTTATAAAATCAATATTATTAATGCACTTGTGCTGAATTATTAACCCATGGTCTGTTACTACCTATTCCATAGTGTGGGTATACTGTGCGTGTCTTACACACTTTTAGCTTTATTTCCAAGAATTTCTAGAATTATCATTTCAGGATGTATATTGAGCTCAATGCGAATAATACAAAACAAAATAGTTAAAAATTCGAATAAGACATTGACTGATAACAAGGCTCACAATAATATTACGTTGTAATAGGTATCATAATGAAAACTTGAGTGACTTAGAAAAAAGGAAGGTAATGATCCTTTTGACTTACATAGGTGGTAACTATGGTTTGCAAAATATTAATTTAAAACAAATTTGCCTGAGTGCGAAAAGAACATTTTACAGCTAATGAGTGAGAAAAATACAGTGTCGCTGGTGTCACTGAAAATAATAATATGACTGAACTTAGCATCAAAACAGAAGTGACTTCAAGAAACATTTAAACGATCTCAAGAAAACCATGTTTTTTTTTTTAATTCAGAATGGCGTCGGATCTTATGAATCTGATATGTAACTAAATAAAATTCACCTTAAAATAACCGTTAATATTTGCTCCAGGAGTGACGGACTACTGATTTTCCTTAAAGGAAATACCTGTTGAGGTTGTACTCATGACACGATTTTCTTTTTAAAATTGTCGGGAATTTAAGAAAATCTAAATAATTCTCTTATACGTCGGATCGAAATACTGTATAGAACTAGTCTTGTTAAACAGTTTATGATCTACAATTGAGGTTCTACATGTTTTTGAAACAGATATATATATATAGTGAGTTATGGTTTTTTAGTAAACCCCTACTTCTACCCATCGGAGTTTTCTTAAAAAGAAAATATGTGGTGAGGATAGTGTACTATACGAGCACTTAGGGCATCTGCTTAGTTTACACAGCCCCTACGTAACGGACTTTATTTGATTTAGAATTATGTCAGTATTCCTTGTAATCTTCCTATTACAGTTTCCCGGGGAAGGAGAAAGTTTGAATGTTATTTAATCATTTCAAGATGCAGTCCAATAGACACAGTCATTTCTCCAATCCAGTTGACTAATGTGTGACATAAATGTTTCAGGTTCCTACATATTTCCTGAGAAGGGCATAGTTCTCTTTTTCCGAGATAGATTGAAGAAGAACCCCAAGTATTGGAAGCACCCTGACAGATTCTACCCAGACCACTTCCTCCCGGAACAAGTTTCATCCAGGCCCAAGGGAGCGGATATGGCATTCAGCGCAGGACCACGTCGTTGTCCAGGTCAAATCTATTATTTTACAAATATAAATATTCAATGAACGAAAAATTACACTGTATTTTATCATATTGTAACTGTTCTGGATAAGAAATATTACAAATCTGTGGGATGAGTTTCAGATTCCCATTTGTAGAAACGGAATTTAGTGAAAGTGTATCTATGATACTACCAGCGATTCCCTTCTGGGGTTCTATAAGGGAGTAGTGTATATTATTATTCCGCTGAGTACCATCAGGGATATTTGGCAATACTATCTATGATACTGTTGCGAAAACTGTGTACTTGAAAAATTACACAGATTTAATCACGTATTTAAGAAGTATGAAGTAAAGGAAGGCAACCTGGAAATCCCAGAGGAGCGATGGCGCTAGAAATACCAGTTTGGGACCTAGGCCAGCCGGACCGTTTTTTATTTGAACTCACCGCCCGTCTGTAATGCAGCCCAGCTCGCTTGACAGTCAGTTAGTTCTCAATTTCTTTCTAGTGAATAACACGGCATTCATTGCAGCTTTAGTGAACAGTATACTTTAGATTCTGATCGGTACAGTGTTTTATGTGATGATCAGTGCAGTTTGGGGATCGAAGAGGCTTCCCATTAAAGGATATATAGGGAGATGCCCCTTCGCCCCTTATTTGTGAATTTGAGAGAGTGGACTGTATGGTGCAATGAATGGTGGGGTATTGGTGGGGCAAATTATAAGGCATGGATATGTACAATAGATATAATTACATGGACCATGTTTCTGGTCGATAATAAGAACAAATGATGATGAAATCTTTTAATGTCTGATGATGTTCGATTGGTGAGCTGTTGTGGGTTGAACTCGTGGTGGAGAAGGTTGCTTGGTGGGGCACATTATGGGGTTTATGCCTGTTGGCTTCGAAGTGCGTTGAATTTCAGATAAATGTGAGTACTCACTATTTTATTGTCGGGGTTTCTTCCCTTCCTTGTTTCCTCCCAGCCTCATCGCCCGACGGGCCCTTTTAGGCCTACTCCTGCATTTTGAGGGGGTTTTTCACTTCGATGATAATGGCTTCTTTCACTAGCCGCACTAGGCTCCCATCTTCTCCCGTCTTCCTTCTTGCCCTTTCCTGCCGGTCCCCCTCGTGGCTGGATGCGCTAGCAGCGAGGTCCCAGTCCAGGGCAAGGATGAGTGGCGGTGGATGACGTCATGGAGGTCTTGTGCCTACTTCACTCTTCGCGGAGTTGATTCTTCCGCGAACAGCCTCCTTTATGTGAAGATCAGTTCAGTGCCGTATTTTTGTCAAGATCCATGCAGTGCCGTGTTTTGTAAGGATCTGAGCAGTGTCATGTTCTTGTTAAGATCCGTGCAGTGCCGTGTTTTGTATGGATCTGAGCAGTGCCATGTTCTTGTTAAGATCCGTGCAGTGCCGTGTTTTGTAAGGATCTGAGCAGTGTCATGTTCTTGTTAAGATCCGTGCAGTGCCGTGTTTTGTAAGAATCTGAGCAGTGCCATGTTCTTGTTTAGATCCGTGCAGTGCCGTGTTTTGTATGGATCTGAGCAGTGCCATGTTCTTGTTAAGATCAGCGCAGTGTCGTGTTTTGTATGGATCTGAGCAGTGCCATGTTCTTGTTAAGATCCGTGCAGTGCCGTGTTTTGTGACGTTCAGTGATTCGCGTGATCGTGTTATTGTACTGAGCAATAATAATTGAAGTTATTAGTGCATATTTATTGTTAGTAATGAAGACTAATTTACCAAGTGTGTAGTGCATTGTCAAATAAATTGCGCAGTGTTAAAAAAACGCTAAAGTTTGAAAGTTTAATTTTATAATCCAAAAGAACTCTAATAATCAACGTTTATCATTTTTGTATTAAACGTAACAATACTAATAGGGAGTCTTATCTCTGGTTTTTTTCAGGAAATTCAATTTGGGATACTACCAGCGTCATCAGCACTGAACATGTTAACAATAACCGAGTATGTCATAAATCATCTATTTTCAAGCTCAAATACCCATTATTGTTTTCAACGGACCATTACTGGAAGAAATATATGCTGATAAGTTTTGTGATGACGTCATCAATTAAGATTATATTGTCCGCCAAGTTCTACTTATTTAATTATTATTTGTAAGGAAATTCCTCTATGTTTACAGTGCGCTGGGTGACGCAAGTTTTGTTTTTCCAGAAGGCAAATTTGTACATAATGTTTTGAAATTAACAGGTCTTAAGCAACTTCATATTCACCATAGCCAATATAGTGATGAGCAAAACTATAATAATGTATCGAGCAATCACTATGGACGTATTTTTATTTTTTGTCCTTTTTTTCAGGAAAGGAATATTATACAAACATGAGTAAAACTGTGCTTTCGATAATCCTTCGAAAGCTAAAGTTGAGCAGCCCACTGAAACAGGAAGAACTCAGATACAAACCTGGATTGTTCAACCAGCTGGTTGGTCCTCACACTGTATCTGTAGAAGCCAGGCAACCACCACTTCACTAGTGATTATCACTATCTGAATTGTACATAGCTTGTGTACATATTAGTATAAATATTAGTAAGGATTTCTAAGAGTATTTCAATATTCATGTACAATAATAAAATGGTTTTAAAACTATTTATTTATTCATTGTGTTCTTATTTTATACTTTTTTTAATGGTTTAGAGTTTTATTAATATCGATTGTCTGTTAATTCAACAATTTAAAAGTCCCTCACGTAGGGGCTGCGTAAACTAAGCAGATTTCCCAGGCGAAGGTTTACAATAGATAAATATACATACAGGTAACACTACCGTGAATGCCCAGTAAATGTACAATACAAGGCTGAATTGTAAACAAGCAGGCAAGCCAACCTCGTAGTGCTGCATAGATAGACCGGAAAGACAAACAATTGATGGAATATATTTGAATATATCATATTAATTTTATTGAAAACAATTTACTATAGCTAGTGGTGTAATTTGTAATGAATCAGAATCAGTTTTATCTCAATCACTCAAATTTTAGTAATCCAAAAACAAAAGAAGGGGGGGGGGGTCAACAGAACGTTTTTGCATATAAAGTAAAAGTTCAATGAAAACAATATTTGGGATTTAGGCTTCAATTAACATCTTTTATTATATAACAGAGAATTATTTATGTAACACAAGTAGAAGTGGGGGTTTACTGAAGTATGAAAATTGAAAAATGTTAATATTCAAGATAGAGAATAAATGTATATAACATCATTGATAGTGTATTTAATTTTCAATACGATTAATTCTATACACTTTTTCGATCCGACTTATAGTAACGGAGATATTTCGAATTTTCAAAATTCTCCCCCTCTAAACCCCCCCCTCCCCCTGGTCCGATTTCAGCCGTTAACGAACTTAACATAAAACGACTAAATATCGAGTTTAGTAACGATTACACAAAAATTACGACCACTAGAGCGGTAACAGACAAATATATAGATAGATAGATAGATTGATATATATATATATATATATATATATATATATATATATATATATATATACAGTTTTGAACGGACTTCATTTCGTCATCTCCTAAGTAGGATCGATGGACATTTGAAGAAAAAAATCGAAAATTTCGTCATGAGTACAACCTCAATAGCTGATTTCCCTTCAGGGAAATCTGCTAAAATTTACCATACTCGATATTTAAACGTTTTCTGCATATATTGAAGGGGGAGGCTGATATCGTAAGAGAGGAGGCTAGAGGTCCCTATTTCGAAAATTCAAAATATATCAGCTATATGATAATATTTTATTTATATATTTCGGAACTTTGCAACAAGGACGAGATTGCTCATAAAATAAAATAAAATGGAAAACAAGAATAGAAAAAAAACAAAATACAGAAACCAGTAAGTACAAAAAAAAAATGAAGAAATAGGTAACAACAAAGTACACAAAAATAGAAATTAAGAACGAATAAAAAAAGTCCGTCACGCAGGGGCTGCGTAAACTAAGCAGATTTCCCACGTGAAGTAATACAATAGAGAAATCTCCATACAAGAACCCAACACTTACGGCAAAGGGCCGAACTAGGTTTTGGCGAGAAACTCAAAAATCCGTTATCGGCCCAAATTTAATAAAACTGCAAATATCTCGGTTAATATTCAAGATAGGGAATAAATGTATAAAACAATATTTATAGTAAATTTAATTTGCAATAAGATTGATTCTATACATCGATCCGACGCATAATAATGGCGCTCTTTTGAATTGTCCGAAAATCCCCCCTCCTAAACCCCCCTCCCATTGATCCGATTTCAGCCATTAACGAACTTGATCTTCCTTTTTACATAAAACGATAAAATTCCGAGTTTGGTAACGATCAAACAAAAATTGCGACCGCTAGAGCGTTAACAGACAAATATATATATATATATATATATAGATATATATATATATATAATTTTGAACGGACCTCATTTTCGTCATCTCCTGGGTAGGATCGATGGACATTTGAGGAATTTTTCGAAACTCACGACATGAGTACGACCACAATAGCTGAATACCCTTAAGGGAAATCTGCTAAAATCCAACAATATATAACCACGAAAAATGACACTAAAACCAAACTAAACAAATTACGAAAAAAAAAGTGGAACGAAAAAATATATGAAAATTATTTCCTAGTAAATGATATAATAATATTGTTGCGAAAATTAAATACATGAATAATCCTTCAGAGAGAGAGTCGCGTATTCTGGAAGTGCGATATAGATCAAAGAAGCCGACAGAATGTCCTAGCTCCTACCAGTTCCTTCCAGGCAGACGTCGAAGAGTCCAGACAATCCCCCCATGCCGACGACCTATATAAAGAAGTGGCCAGCCGCGAGCGAGTCAGTTTTATTCTAACCTATATTGATGTTCATATCAGTCCTTCAGTGCGACTTAGTGCAGTGCGGTAAAGTGTTTTTTTTTATGTGAAGAACAGTGTTGTGCCGTGATTGTAAGTAACAGTTTAGTGCCGTGTTAAGACAGTGTAGTGCCGTCTTTCTGTGAATTCCAGTGACCGTGAGTGAATTATTGAACTGTGTAATCTGAAGAACAGTGAAGCTATCAGGGCATACTGTGAGCAGTAATTAAGAATAATTATCCAAGTGAATTGAGCTTTGTTAAATTAATTGTGCAGTGATAGAAACTGTGAAACTTGTGAGTGTTTAATTATGCAATCCAAAAGAACTCTTATTAGCAACGTTTATTTCTGGTTTTGGTATTAAAACGTAACAATATGGAATGAAATACTCACATAAATTAGCAAGGTAAGAATAATTTCTAAAAATAACAATAAGAGTTAGTATTTGTTAACATAGTTATTTAAATAACTAAATGAAACTAGCAGCTTGTCAAGTAGGCCGAAAAATGATTCGAATTTTGTCAGTTGTTTTTCATTGACAAAAATGATAAATTTATTTCACTTCATGAAATAACTGCTCGGTTAGAAGCCGGCCAATGAGAATGAGTTTCATTTAATAATCTACCAGGCACATCCTTAGGTCGCAAGTTGAATTTGGTGATGAGAATGAGTTTCATTTAATAATCTACCAGGCACAATCCTTAGATCGAAAATTGAATTTGGTGATGAGAATGAGTTTCATTAAATAATTTACCAGGCACAATCCTTAGGTCGCATGTTGAACTTGGTGATGAGAATGAGTTTCATTAAATAATTTACCAGGCACAATCCTTAGATCGCAAGTTGAATTTGGTGATGAGAATGAGTTTCATTAAATAATCTACCAGGCACAATCCTTGGTTCCCTAGTTGAAATTGGTGATGAGAATGAGTTTCATTTAATAATCTACCAGGCACAATCCTTAGTTCGCAAGTTGAATTTGGTGATGAGAATGAGTTTCATTAAATAATTTACCAGGCACAATCCTTAGTTCGCAATTTGAATTTGGTGATGAGAATGAGTTTCATTAAATAATTTACCAGCCACAATCCTTAGGTCGGAAGTTGAATTTGGTGATGAGAATGAGTTTCATTAAATAATCTACCAGGCACAATCCTTTGTTCGCTAGTTGAATTTGGTGATGAGAATGAGTTTCATTTAATAATCTACCAGGCACAATCCTTACATTGCAAGTTGAATTTGGTGATGAGAATGAGTTTCATTTAATAATCTACCAGGCACAATCCTTACATTGCAAGTTGAATTTGGTGATGAGAATGAGTTTCATTAAATAATTTACCAGCCACAATCCTTAGGTCGGAAGTTGAATTTGGTGATGAGAATGAGTTTCATTTAATAATCTACCAGGCACAATCCTTAGATCGCAAGTTGAATTTGGTGATGAGAATAAGTTTCATTTAATAATCTACCAGGCACAGTCCTTGGTTCCCTAGTTGAAATTAGTGATGAGAATGAGTTTCATTTAATAATTTACCTGGCACAATCCTTAGATCGCAAGTTGAATTTGGTGATGAGAATGAGTTTCATTTAATAATCTACCAGGCACAATCCTTAGATCGCAAGTTGAATTTGGTGATGAGAATGAGTTTCATTAAATAATTTACCAGGCACAATCCTTAGTTCGCAATTTGAATTTGGTGATGAGAATGAGTTTCATTAAATAATTTACCAGCCACAATCCTTAGGTCGCAAGTTGAATTTGGTGATGAGAATGAGTTTCATTTAATAATCTACCAGGCACAATCCTTAGATCGCAAGTTGAATTTGGTGATGAGAATGAGTTTCATTAAATAATCTACCAGGCACAATCCTTAGGTCGCAAGTTGAATTTGGTGATGAGAATGAGTTTCATTTAATAATTTACCAGGCACAATCCTTAGATCGCAAGTTGAATTTGGTGATGAGAATAAGTTTCATTTAATAATCTACCAGGCACAGTCCTTGGTTCCCTAGTTGAAATTAGTGATGAGAATGAGTTTCGTTTAATAATTTACCAGGCACAATCCTTAGATCGCAAGTTGAATTTGATGATGAGAATTAGTTTCATTTAAAATTCGACCAGGCACAGTCCTTAGATTGCAAGTTGAATTGGTGATGAGAATGGTTCATTAAATAATTTACCAGGCACAATCCTTAGATCGCAAGTTGATTTGGTGATGAGAAGGAGTTACATATAATAATCTACCAGGCACACTCCTTAGTTAGCAAGTTGAATTTGGTGATGAGAATGAGTTTCATTAAATAATGTACCAGGCACAATCCTTACATTGCAAGTTGAATTTTGTGGTGAGAATGAGTTTCATTAAATAATTTACCAGGCACAATCCTTAGATCGCAAGTTGAATTTGGTGATGAGAATGATTTTCATTTATTAATCTACCAGGCACATTCCTTCGTTCCCAAGTTGAATTTTGTGTTGAGAATGAGTTTCTTTAAATAATTTACCAGGCACATCCTTAGATCGCAAGTTGAATTTGGTGATGAGAATGAGTTTCATTTAATAATCTACCAGGCACAATCCTTAGATCGCAAGTTGAATTTGGTGATGAGAATGAGTTTCATTAAATAATCTACCAAGCACAATCCTTAGATCGCAAGTTGAATTTGGTGATGAGAGAGAATGAGTTTCATTTTAATAATCTACCAGCACAATCCTTAGATCGCAAGTTGAATTTGCTGATGAGAATTAAGTTTCATTTCTAATTAATCTATACCAGGCACAGTCCCATAGATTGCAAGTTGAATTTGGTGATGAGAATGAGTTTCATTAAATAATTTACCAGGCACAATCCTTTGATCGCAAATTGAATTTGGTGAATGAGAATGAGTTTCATTAAATAATTTACCAGGCACAATCCTTAGGTCGCAAGTTGAATTTGGTGATGATGAGAATGAGTTTCATTTAATAATCTACCAGGCACAATCCTTGGTTCCCTAGTTGAAATTGGTGATGAGAATAAGTTTCACTAAACAATCTACCATTACGTTTAGTTTTCAAATTTAACATTACGTTTTTGTTTTGTTTTTTGTCTTTTACCAATTATTCATGTTCTGTTTCCTCTTCATAACTTTCCCTGTTCTGTTTTTTTTTCTGTTTTAACAGTTTTTTTTTTCTATTAGTTCCTACTTTATTTTATTTTCCACTAGAGTTATCGCCCAGCAGCAACAATGAATTTATATTTAACTGGACTGAATATTTTGGGAGTAGTAATCTTTAGCATTTGGTTCGTGCGATAAAGGGTGTAAATCGCTACACTTGCGTGACACCAAATAAATAAATAAAATAAACAATCTACCAGTCACAATCCTTAGATCCCAAGTTGAAATTGGTGATGAGAATGAGTTCCACTAAACAATCTAGTTGATAAATGCTCTTTGTCAATCCAACCTGAAATTTAAAGCTAACTTCCGAGTATTTTAGAAGAATTCTCTTACAGGAGTGCTGTTTAAAATATGACCTTGCTCCAGAATGATTGCACATATGGATAAAAGAAAGTTCTAATGATTAAGAAAAAAAGTAATGAAAGAATTTGAACTAAAATTTGAAGTCAATCCAGTGCTATGGTCAATAAGTCTTCTTCGACTTATGTCCACCGCAGGTTCCGTGGTGGAAAAAAGCAAATCGGGTCTTAGGATCGTACTCCCGACTTCAGTCAAGATTTCACGGAAAAATCTCGCCGAAGCTCGGTGTCCTTACGTAGAGACTTCTCTATGTAGGTCGCGATCGGTGTATAGCATGGCGCGGTACCTAGGTATACTCAGTAGGCGTGCTGTACACACTGGAGATTCCGAGGCAAGAATGGATATAGATGTATCTACAAGAAATGTCTGGCCGTTCCGTCTACCAGAAATAAAAAGGCGGCGTTGAGGCTGTGCATCGACGGCTGCCACATGGTCTGTCGGCGCACCTAATTTTTGCGGTTCGGGTTTCCAGTCACTGGGTGGTGTGCGCTTCTTTGCGTTCTGTTGGAACTGGCGATGGAAATAACAAAGGCTCCTTTTACGGGAAGGTGTGCGTCTTCTCTTGATCTGATGATGATGTAATCTCTTGACTGCATGACCTGACCAGAAGGCGAAGATCTGTGGCCTTAGCTTGCAGTCGCATTAATTCCTCCAGTTATATTTAATATTTTACAAGAAATGTATTACTATTTATTGTTTACATAAGAGTATAACCATAATTAATTATAACGCAAATATATTGATATTTTTAAGCTGTTTTATTTAGCTTTACCCATTTATTTATTATTACTTATTATTATTACGAGTCTAGCTCTATACATAAAAATATTCTTTATCAGTTTTATACTTAAGAGCTATATTTTCATTATGCTTGACCTTGGATCATTGACATATATTTTTATCATCAAGTAAAAGATTTTATCAAACGTCTCAAAAACTGGTCGTATTTGATGATTTTCTTTTACTTTTCGATGACTTCATATTTGATAGCACTAACAAACATAAATAGAGTCTAAAAGAATTTTTCACTTGATCGAGATGCTAAAAATGCAGATAGGGATGAAGCAGAAGCGATTCTAGGGCTGTAAGAAGTTTCATTACTCAACTAAACGAAAATTTTGAAAAAAAAACATATTCACCTGGAGTATATATTACAATTGTCGAACAACTTATCCTTTTCAGAGGAACTCTCAGATATAATAAAAGTCCGTCACGCAGGGGCTGCGTAAACTAAGCAGATTTCCCACGTGAAGTTTTACAATAGAGAAATCTACATACTGGTAACACAATAACACCGTGATTAGATAATGAGAAATCTTTCAGTTAATTAAAATAGATACCCAACTGAAACGGCTTCTGATTTGTAAGAATAATTTATATTTTAATAAGTAAATTTTTATTAGTCAAAGACATAATGACGGGGGGGGGCGGATGAACAGAACGTATTTGCATAAATCTCACAAAGTAACTAAGGTAAGGTAAGGTTAAAAACGACAGGTTAGAAGAAGCTTCCGCCTGATCCGAGAAATGACGAAGATGGCCGACGTAATCCAAACTATACTCGACCACAGACTTCATAAAAATGCAAATATCTCAGTTAATATTTAAGATACAGAATAAATGTATATAACAATAATTATAGTACATTTAATTTGCAATAAGATTGGCTCTATACAATTTTTTGATTCAACTTATAATAACGGAGATATTTCGAATTCTCGAAAATACCCCTCTAATCCCCCCCCTCCCACTGGTCTGATTTCAGCCATTAACGAACTCGATCTGTCCTTTTACATAAAACGTTTAAATATCAAGTTTGGTAACGATCAAACCAAAATTGCGACCGCTAGAGCGGCAACAGACATATATATATATATATATATATATATATATATATATATATATATATATATTATTATGAAAGGTTAATTATAATTATTATTATTTAAATTTAATCTATTTACCAGCTACTTCACAGGGTCATATATTGCACGGCAAGCATTCCCGTTTCCACCATCTCTGCTATAAGAGCTAATTTATCTATTTAATCAGAGATATAGCACATTTAGGCTAGATAATTAAAGAAACACTTACTCTCTCGTTGCATCTTGGGAGTCGACTGGCTGTTCTTGTCCCACGAGATTGACCCTTGGACTCACAGGGGTCCTGCCCGTCCCTTGACAGGTGCTGCTACCTCGTTTAAAGCCTAGTACTACTCACTATGATCTCATATATATAGAGAGACAGCGGAGAACCTCAGGCTCGACCGTTACAATATATATATATATATATATATATATATATATATATATATATATATAATTTTGAACGGACCTCATTTACGTTATCTCCTGGGTAGGATCGATGGATATTTGAAGAAAACTTTCGAAAATCGCGTTATGAGTACGACCTCAATATCTGATTTCCCTTAAGGGAAATCTGCTAAAAAAGAAATAAATTCGACTGGATTTACTGAAGAAATGACAATAGTATCATTCTTTCTTTTTAAAAATAAATCTATTCTTCTGATCTCCACGATGCAACATGACAACACGATCAATGCATCGAGTGGAGTGAAACACAAATCAGAAATAATAACTTTGTATACATGTTCAAAAAGCGGCGTTGCTACGTGCGATATGATATGCGCAAATTTGAATGTGGGGTGAAGAACACAAAGGTGGCCTTTGGCATATTTTTCCCCCCTTGCAAATATTTCCGGAATAAATGCATTAATAATTCATAATAGTGCATCAGGTGCATATTATCTATGCATATCTACGGAGACTGCTCCTTCGCCAACTCGGAGAAACTTATATACTGCTCAAAAATGAATAGGGAAATTGCTTATTTTTTCTTATCCTATTAATTTTAATTAAATCGATCTTAATTAAATTTCTTTTTTATGGGGAACAAGACAATAATTTCTAATAAATATTAATGATATTTATAATAAAATAAAAAAAAAATATGCTAGGCCCCATACATATCACAAAACAGCCAATATCCCTATTCATTTTTGAGCAGTTTATAATCAAGAATACAAGGATCATGCATCCCTAAACAGTTAAAGAAAAAAATTAAATTGCATATTGGAGCGGAAGAAGCGCGCGCGTGTGTTTGTGTGTATGTATGTGTGTGTGTGTGTGTGTGTGTAGCGTGCGCGTGTGTGTGTGTGTGTGTGTGTGTGTGTGTGTGTGTGTGTGTGTGTGTGTGTGTGTGTGTGTGTGTGTGTGTGTGTGTATATATATATATATATATACTAGCTCAGATACCCGGCTTCGCCCGGGAATTCATTTGAGGCTGAATGGTGATGGTATTTTTTAACAGGCTTTACATTGCACAATATTTTGACATTTACCCGTCCCAGTGTTTAGGATTAATACCCGTCGTTGCCGGTGATTTGGTAATAATAGAATTATTTGTTCGATAATTCTTCACAGTCTTCGATATTTTTATATTTCCCGTCTCTTATACATGAAAATATGGCGAATTTTTATTTCAGGCCTTTATTAATATAGCCTAAAGTCTAAGTTGGGTTAGTAGTAATATACATACCAAGTTTCTTAAAATTTGTCTTTTATGCGTGAAAAGGTAACAAAGAAACAAACAAATAAACAAAGAAACATACACGAAAGAAACAAAATGCAGTTATGGTGTCTATGACATATCAAACGAAAAAGTATCGTGAAATATCGGCAAAAAAATCAAGGTTAGATAGACGGTACAATTTTATATATATATAGATATAATGTTAACAGCTACTCTCAAGAGAGAACATTACAACAAATATCAGGAAATGTACTATTTTCAACCATATAATTCCAATTAGTTATTCACCAGCTGTATTCACTACCCATTTTTAAAAGTCCGTCATGCAGGGGCTGCATAAACTAACCAGATTTCCCTTGCGAAGTTCAGTAATAGATAAATCTACATACTGCTAACACAACACCACCGTGAATTAAGCAAACGTTAATAAGAAATCTTTCCCCTTCCGACGGAAAGCGTTTGAAATGTAAACAAACAGGTCTACCAACGGCTCACACCGGAAAGAAAAACAATTACTGAAATATACCAGAATATAATGTATTATTTTTGTTTGTATCTAGTACTGTAATTTATAATGAGTAAAATAATTGTTATCTCTATCAATCAAATTTTAGTAGTCTAAGACCGTGGATGGGGGGGGGGGGTCACCAGGACATATTTGCATGTATCTCGTATAATAAAGGTCTCTTGAATACAATATTTGGTATTGAAGCTTTGAATAATGTGGTTTATTATATAACAGAGTAATGAGTACATGAGTAGATGTGGGGGTTTTCTGAAGGCTGAAAACTGAAACGAGGAAATATCTCGGTTAAGATTCAAGATAGAGAATAAATGCATATAAAAATAATTATAGTACATTTAATGTTTTAATAAGATTGATTCTAATACAATTTTTCGATCCGACGTATAGAGATATTTTGAAAATCTCCTCCTCTAAACCCCCCCCCCTTCCCCCTTGTCCGATTTTAGCCATTAACGAACTTGATCTTTCTTTTTACACAAAGCGACTAAATAGCGATTTTTGTAAAGATTAAACGAACATTGCGCCCACTAGAGCGTTAACAGACAAATCTATATATATATATACAGTTTCGAACGGACCTCATTCGTCAACTCCTAGGTAGGGTCGATGGGCATTTGTAGCAAAATTTCGAAAATTGCGTCATGAGTACGACCTCAATAGCTGATTTCCCTCTTTAGGGAAATCTGCTAAAATTCAACATTTAAATCGCCAATACTGGGAAGTATGAAGCCAAATAAATAGAATATGCATCTCTTGAATATAATGAGAGTTTTTTCCCACACGTGCATTTCGTTTCTGTAATCGACCGTAAGATGCATTTAGTTGCACTCCACCTCTCATTGCAGATAAACACCTCTTCATCATGGTAAGAAATCCCGTAATGTATTAATGCAGAATGTTGAGGTGTTCTTGTAGGCTTCCACTGCTCTCATTATCGAGGCCTGAAAACTGTGTTTATAAGTTGTTTGATCCAGGAATAGAAAAATAAGCTGAATTAAAAAGAAGTCCTTCACGCAGGGGCTGCGTAAACTAAACAGATTTCCCATGTGAAGTTTTACAATAGAGAAATTTCATGAGAGCCGAGCAGTTAAAGAAACGACCGCCCTAGCTTTTGTCTGGAATCCGCTCAGATCAGTTATCCACCCAGATTTAATAGAAATGCAAATATCTCGTTTAATATTCAAGATAGAGAATACATGTATATAACAATATTTATATTAAATTTAATTTGCAATAAAATTGATTCTATACAATTGTTCGATCAGATGTATACTAACGAAAGTATTTCGAATTTTCGAAAATACTCCCCTCTAAACCCCCCCCCCTCCCACTGGTCCGATTACAGCCGTGAACGATCTTGATCTTTCATTTTACCTAAAACTCCTACAGATCGACTGTGGTAACGACCAACCCAAACTAGCGACCGCTAGAGCGGCAACAGACAAATTACATGTATATATATATATATATATATATATATATATATATATATATATATATATATATACACAGTTTTGAACGGACCTCATTTTGGTCATCTACTAGGTAGGATCGCTGGACATTCGAAGAAAGCAGATTAACATTTATAATATTGCTCTTTTTAAGATAAATTTTTCACTAGTTAACTAGAGAGTAACAAAAAAAAATATATCCCAATTCTTTCCAGATAATCTTAATTTTACTTGCCCTGCTTTTGTTGGTGTCTTGCCTGGCACTGTGGATGACGTCATTGAAATACAGGACCTTCAAAGGACTTGGAGTTCCAATAGTTGGACATTTGTTCTACGTTTTTAGCAGCATTACTACATCACATGAAAGTAAGTTTTTTAAACATTGTAAAAAGATAAACTTAACTGACATTATATTATGTTGTTATAACAATGATTGTTTGTCATACTTGACCAATATTATAACTAAGTTGATCAAAACGTCATTCCTCCAGGGAAATCATATATATATATATATATATATATATATATATATATATATATATATATATCGTTATATATACAATTCTACTATACGTGTGTATGTCACTGAACTCTAAGCGGCTTGACCGATTTGAATGAATTTTTTTTATGGGTTTGGGTGACGCACAGGATGGTTTAGATTCTCAAATCAGCCCGGCTGGTTGAGCAGGAGTAGGGGTTGTAAGGGAGGCCTAAAATTAAAAATAGCGATATTCCGTTTCCTATTGGTTTTACGGCAAGTATGCACAGGGCAAAAGTTGTTTATTTTGTTATTTAGAGTGACAATTGTTATATTCACTTTTGTCACACAACAAAGTATAAATGAGATATTGTAAAGCTGCGTTTGTTTTAAACATAATATTATTAAATTTAATATCCTAATCGCTTGAAATGTCATACAGTACAACGTCTGTCGGGTCCGCTAGTATATATCAAAATAAATACATTTATACAAGGTTATTTTTGAAATTGAGACGTTTAGGAGTGATTAAATAGACCCCAGCTGTCCAAGGGTGTGACCTGGAATGAGTTGTATCCAGTAGTGTAAAGGGCCTCCTTGGACCCGGAGAGTCTGTGACCATTTCACGCTGTCAGCCAGCCTATAGACGGGATCTAATAGAGTCATAATGAAAATTCATCTCGGGGGGCTGTCAGACGTTTATTTTCATATGACTTCCAATGATCCATAAGGACTCCGGCACCAGAGCGCTCTGTCTGCAAGCCCGTCAACTAATATTCTACCTTGGCGGGGATCGTATCTACAGCTATTTATACTATTATTATTTTTATTTATTAACGTCCACTTTTTGCAACTTAGGCTAATCGGGATCTACTTATACCTATTATATATATATAATAGGTATAAGTAGGTGTAGATTCGATTTTCAACGTACCTCATTTTCCTCTTCGCCTCATGAGCACAGCCTCAATAGCTGAATTCCCTTGCGATTGCCCTTTATGCGGGCAATTCGAAATATCTGTAAGTCTGACCGAAAAAGTCTATAAAATAAATCTCATTTCAAATTAAATTTATATAACTAATATTATATACATTTATTCTCTATCTTGAATATTAACCGAGATATTTGCATTTTTCAGTTTTCAGCCATCAGCAAACTCCCACTTCTAATAATGTTTTATAAACAATACTATGTTATATAATAAACGATACTATTCGAAGCATAAATACCAAATATTGTTTTCAAGAGACCATTAGTATACGAGATAGATACGAATATGTTTTCGTCACTCCTCCCTCCGCCCGTCTTAAATTCTTTGAATACCAAAATGTGATTGGTTGAAATAAAAGTAATTCTGATTCATTATAAATTACAGTACTAGGTATAATAGACAGTTTTCAATAAAATGAATATGTTATATTCTCATATGTTTCAGTTTGCGTTTTTTTTCCCGGTGAGCCGTTAGCAGACCTGTTTGTTTACATTTGAGACGCTTTCGTCCGGCAGGGATAAGATGTCTTACTACCGTTTGTATTTATTCACTTAATATTCACGTGTTGTGTTAGCAGTATGTAGGTTTATCTATCATTCAACTTCACGAGGGAAATCTGCTTAGTTGACGCAGCCCCGTGCGTGACGGACTTTTTATACTATAATATGGGATTTTATCCCTCTTTGTATATTTCTATCTTCTTGAGATACATATATACTTGTATATATTTACTTTCAGGGTTTTTACGCTGGATAAATTATCACCACAAAAAGTATGGTGAGACTGTATGTTTGTGGGCAGGTCCGATACCAATCATAAGCACAGCTGATCCGTACATAATGCAGGTAAGCAAAACGGGACTTTCAATCAGTGAACGTTTTGATATTAATAAAAACAAGAACAGAAACGACATTGTATTTAGTCACTTTGCCCTGCAGAATGCAGGAGACATTGAATTGACGTATCAATCTATTTAATTTTAATGTCAAAGTTTAGATAACTTTTATTTTTCTCAGTTTCCCGAATTAATATTAGTCATATGTACTCATTTTGAACAGAAGAGTAGATGAACATATTTAATATAACAATCACAATGACTGAATTTTTTTATAGAAATTTCTCAATGTAAAAACAAAACCCAAATTTTCCCGTTACTATATTATTTTCAGTAAGACGCCTAATTCAGCCTACTCTAGTTACTACTCAAGATTATAAATAATGATAAAAATGACTTTTATAAATGCACTTTTCAATTTATATGGCGGAAGGTCAAAATGAAGAAAAATACTAATGATTTGTAAAATAATTTTGTTGCTCGACAAGCTTCGAACCCAGTTGACGCCTCATCAGGGGCACAGCCCGTTCACAATCACTATACCACAATATAGAGTGGTAAAATAATGACCTTTATTAGTTCAGTACATAATTTTGGAAGGTCAAGAGCAACAATGGTTGGTAATAGTTCATATTCAGGTATATATTCTAGCTAGTGGGGAGTATGTTTAGATGGATAAATTTTATATTATGCCAATAATTGCTGAATCCTGTATCGCTCAAATAAAGAACTACTATTAGCCATAGTAGCATAAAGTGGACGTAAATAATAATAAACAATTGATAATAAACAAAATAATATTGAGTTCCCGATTCATAGTTTTAGCAGATTTCCCTTAAGGAAAATCTGCTATTAAGGTTGTACTCATGGCGGAATTTTTGAAATTTTTCTTCTAATGTCCATCGATCCTACTTAGTAGATGTCGAAAATGAGGTCCACACAAAACTGTATATATATATATATATATATATATATATATATATATATATATATATATATATATTTGTTTGTTAGGGCTCTAGCGGTCGCAATTATTGTTTAATCGTGACCAAACTCGATATTTAGACGTTTTATGTAAAAAGAAAGATCATGTTCGTTAACGGCTGAAATCGGAAAAGGGGGAGGGGGAGGGTTAGAGAGGAGGATTTTCGAAAATTCGAAATATCTCCGTTAGTATACATCAGATCGAAACATTATATGGAACCAAACTTATTGCAAATTAAATGTTCTATAATTATTGTCATACACATTTTGTCTCTATCTTGAATATTAACCGAGATATTTGCATTTTTATTAAATCGGGGCGCCTAACGGACGAGAGTTACTTTCCCGCCAAAAGCTAGTTCGGCCGTTTCCTTTACTGGCTCGGCTCTCGTGAAATTTCTCTATTGTAAAACTTCACGTGGGAAATCTGCTTAGTTTACGCTGCCCCTGCGTGACGGACTTTTTTAGGTTGTGACTCAGGAACCTATGGTGGGAATCCTCTACCCTTGGTGTTCCAAGCTGTATTCTCAGGTGCTAGTATATACTGACTGGCAAAAAATTCCACCCACTTGTAAAAAAAGTTTTATTTGTATATAATACATGGTTTTTGTAGATAATACTTAGTATTTATAAAATTTTATAATATTTTTTACCTTTAATAGCATTTTATCAATTATTAAATGTGTGTTTACAATTAAAATCAAAATGTGATTGGCTAAGAAAATTTTGAAGAAATAAAATTGAAAAACGAACCATTGTTATTCCAGACAAAATTAATGAGATCATCGTTTAGTAGCGCGTGTTTTCTCCTCTTGTCCTTGTTACTTCTTGAAGACACCTCGGCATACTTTAAAGAGGCATTTTTAAACTTAATTTTGAAAAAACTAAAAGCCGGAGACTGAACTAATGATACTGAATAAACATTTTGATTCCATTGAAAGTAAACATTGGAATCTAGAGTCATTTCATTGAATTAAGGATTAAAGGATCCTGTCCTCTATATTGACATTCCTATTTGAAAACAAAAAGTCCGTCACGCAGGGGCTGCGTAAACTAAGCAGATTTCCCACGTAAAGTTTTACAATAGAGAAATCTGCCTAATAACAACTGTAGTAGTAAGAAACCTCTAAACCTAAAAAACATTATTTAGGGCGTAATAACCCAGTAGTTTCTAGCCCAAAAAACAGTTAACCTAACCTCCAAACCTATTCACGAGGGACGATAGTTATGGAAATGGCCGCCAGAGCTCTCGTCGGAAACTCCGAACATAGCCTATTGGTGACCATACGCAGAATACAAATGCAAATATCTCGGTTAATATTCAAGATAGAGAATTAATGTATAGAACAATATTTATAGTAAATTTAATTTACAATAAGATTGATTCTATACAATTTTTCGATCCGACGCATAATAACGGAGATATTTTGAATTTTCAAAAATCCCCCCCTCTAAACCCCCCCTCCCACTGGTCCGATTTCAGCCATTAACGAACTTGATCTCTCTTTTTACGTAAAACGCTTAAATATGAAGTTTGGTAACGATCAAACAAAAATTGCGACCGCTAGAGCGTTAACAGACAAATATATATATATATATAGATATATATATATATATATATATATAGATATATATATATAATTTTGAACGGACCTCATTTTCGTCATCTCCTGGGTAGGATCGATGGACATTTGAAGAAAGTTTTCGAAAATCGCGTCATGAGTACGACCTCAATAGCTGATTTCCCTAAGGGGAAATCTGCTAAAAAGATTACCTATTTATTCATTAAAAACAATATACCAATCCATAGCAGAAATATTATTAGATAAAAACATGAAAAAATGAAGAGGGTGGAATTTTTTGCCTGTCGGTGTATGTCCAAATTATCTGTTCTAACTTCTCCAGAGAGTTAATACAGTGATTGATAAGAGGTTCCTTATCTCCCTTTGATCTTGAGCTTCATCCCTTTCCTTTCTGTCACCCTTCATTGCCATTTCTCTCATGGTAAATGCTTCTGCGACAAGAATGATTTATTACAAAAGTTTTTATAAGTTATGTATTTATACTTAGTCCATTTTCGTTTTTCGCAATTCTTAGAACATCAGAGCCAATCTAATTTTTTTTTAAATTATTTAATTTACCCAGCTAGTCTTTTTTTTACAAACACACACGCACCCACACACACACACACACACACATATATTGTTGCGAAAATTAAATACATGAATAATCCTTCAGAGAGAGAGAGTCGCGTATTTGGAAAGTGTGACGTAGATCAAAGAAGCCGACAGAATGTCCTAGGTCCTACCAGTACCTTCCAGCCAGACGTCGAGGGGTCCAGACAATTCCCCTTTGTTGTATGCCGAAAAGCTATATAAAGAACGGCCAGCCGCGAGCGAGTCAGTTTTTTCTCACCTGTCTTGATGTTCACATCAGTGCTACAGTGCGACTTAGTGCAGTGCGGTAAAGTGTTTTTATAAGAAGAATTGCAGTGATGTAGTCGAAACTTGAGAGTATTTAATTTTGCAATCCAAAAAGACCTTTATTAAAAACGTTTATTACTGGTTTTGGTAATACAAAAACGTAACAACTGGTGTCAGAAGTGGGATTGCAAAAATAAAATCAACAAAAAAATTAAGTTTGAAGAACTAAAAGTGGAACAGCTGAAGAAGGAGCTGGCTAAACTGGACCTGCCAACAACAGGAAATAAGGCTGAATTACAAAGGCGGTTGACAGATGAATTCCAAAGACGAGGGATTGATGTAAGTACACACGAGTTTCCGATAAAGAAGACATTGCTGTAAGTACTCCTATCTCAAGTAGCAATTTAGATTTAAATTCAATTTTGGCTGCAATGATGGATAAAATCACAGATAACAACCAGAAACTCTTAGAAGCTTCTAGAGCTAATTACGAGAGATTAGAAGAAGCTTCTAGAAGCAACAGTGAGAAAATATTAGCGGAAGTCAGACAAGAGTTCCAGGAAGCTTCTAAGAATAACAGTGAGAAAATATTAGCGGAAGTCAGACAAGAGTTCCAGGAAGCTTCTAAAAGTAACAGTGAGAAAATCTTAGAGAAAGTAAGAGAAGAATTTCAAGAAGCTTCTAGAGCTAACTACGAAAAACTAGAAGAAGCTTCTAGAGCTAATTATGAAAGACTAGAAGAAGTTTCTAGAACTAATTGCGAGAGGCTAGAAGAGAAATTTCAGGAAGCTTCTAGATCAACTAACCAAAAACTTCATGAAATGTCAGAGGTATTGGGCAAACGAGTGGAAGCCATAGAGCAGAGAGTCAGCGAGTTTGATGAAAAACTCTGCGGCATTTCTGCGGCACAGAAGAAGGTTGAAGAGGACGTGTCCAACCTAGGAAGAAAGATAGACGATGAAATACGTGAGCTACAATTCCAAATGGATAATCTACATGTTCGAGAGGGTCCGGTGAGGCTCATTTCAGAACAATCCAGCAAGATAAAAACCAACTTTTGACGGTAATGTACCATTTAATGTTTTTAAATTCCAATTTGAGACGGTGGCTAGTAGAAACGGATGGAATAATGAAGAGAAAGCGGTAGAATTGATTTTGGCACTGATGGGAACCGCTGCAGAAATCCTGGAGAGTTTACCGACCACTTGGAGGAATAATTATGAGGACATTATGATGGCTTTACAGCGCAAGTTTGGCGGTGAGCATAAGCGAGAACTGTACAGGATGGAATTACGGGGCAGATTGCAGAAACCGAATGAGACGCTCCAAGATTTTGCCATGGAAATCGAACGTCTGGTGCAGCTGACTTACCCAGATGAAAATCATCCATTCCTGGATCAGTTCAAGATTGAAGCATTTGTTAATGGTATACGATACCCAGATGTTAAAATTGCGGTGTGTGCTATGCAGAAATCATACTTTACAGAAACCATCTCCTATGCGTTGACCCAGGAGACCGCTAAAGTCATTTCAAAGCCACAAGTCTACAAGGAGCGACGTCTTGAGGCTGATATTCTAAATGACGCCCAAATCTCAAGGAGTGAAGGAGAAGAATTAGTCAAGCGAATAATGGAGGAACAGATCACGCTCAAAGTGCTTCAACTGCGGTAAGGCCGGCCATTTTCAACGTAACTGTAAATCACCAAAGAAAATGTGAATGTCTGTTTCGCCACTGAGAGAGAACAAATGGACGAATAACCCAAAATCTCAAGAGATACCGTTAAACTAAAACGAGCTAGCACTGAGGGGCAAGAGCTCCTACGCCTACAACCGCTGGCCCCACAATCTCCATTTCCATAATACAACAGAAGAACAGCAACCTGACTGCTCATGGACTGATCAACGGGAGGAAGCAGGTCCTCACCATGGACACGGGAGCGACACACTCCATCATTCGGCCCGACTTGATAAAAGGAGCAGTGGAACCGTTGGGGAACGTACGACTGCGAACTGCTACAGGGGAGTCAGCCACCGTCTATGGAAGAGCCAAGATGAGAGTGGCTATCGCCAACATCAGCACTTAACATGTCTTTGTCGTTGCTGACATAATGGATGAAGTGATCATCGGTGTAGACTTCATGATAGCCCACGGTATTGACCTGCACATGGGTAAGCAAATTATGATCTGGCGAAACACCGAAATACCTTTGGATGTCGGACATGAGAGCAAGACCACAAAGGAGCTACGTACCGACGGACGCCAGAAATTGTCACGTCGAGCAGAAGCCTCTTCTATTGTTCATAGGAAAGGCGGAAAACACGATGACGCTCCAGTCCTCTCAAGGCGGCCATGCAATGTAGAGTACAAGGATTGTACAAAAGCCGAGGAAGAGGAGTGCATCATTGATGTACGATAGCCTGTTAAGGAAGGTCCCGTCATAAATATTGGACAGCATTAAAGTACCAGTAACCAGATGGGTGGCGTGGTGGTCGAGCAGTGAATACGGAGGAATTTACGGAAGGACGAATGGGTCTACTATTCAACCCACAACGCAAGAGGGGACATCGCCTAAATTGGGACCTTGCAGAGTGATCTTGGGACTATCGCCTAAATTGGGACTCAGAGCGATGTTGAGCCTATTCGGAAACAAAAAGGCTTAAGTGGGCGGCAGTGTTGCGAAAATTAAATACATGAATAATCCTTCAGAGAGAGAGAGAGAGTCGCGTATTTGGAAAGTGTGACGTAGATCAAAGAAACCGACAGAATGTTCTAGGTCCGACCAGTACCTTCCAGCCAGACTGGAGCCAGGAGTCCAGACAATTCCACTTTGATGTATGCCGACAAGCTATATAAAGAAGGGCCTGCTGCGAGCGAGTCAGTTTTATTCTCACCTGTCTTGATGTTCACATCAGTGCTACAGTGCGACTTAGTGCAGTGCGGTAAAGTGTTTTTATAAGAAGAACAAGTGCGTGACTGTAAGTAACAGTTTAGTGCCGGTTTAAGATAAATTATATAGTGATAAAATCTGCGAAACTTGAGAGTATTTAATTTTGCAATCCAAAAAGACCTTTATTAAAAACGTTTATTACTGGTTTTGGTAATAAAAACGTAACAATATATATATATATATATATATATATATATATATATATATATATATATATATAATGAATTTATATTATCGGGTATTTATTTTAACTTTGTTAACACAGGAGCTGTCGGCGAATCCAAATTTTATACATAAGCCAGTTATCTTTTACGGAATATTCAGCAATGTTATGGAAGGTGCATTTAGTTCAAGAGGTACATAACTTTTCTAAAGTTGTAGTAATTATAGGATTTATAAACACGTGATTACCATATATATATATATATATATATATATATATATATATATATATATATATATATATATACGTAGATTAATATACATACCCTACATTAATAATTTATTCCATTAAAGATCTATCAAATTATACAATTTTGTGTATGATTTTAAAGAGTATACATTTATAGCTAAAACTATATAACACTATTTTACAAAGTATATAAATTAATGATGTTAACAAATAAATAAATAGACTTGCATAAGCAATTTTATACATACAAAACTACACACACACACACACACACACACACACACACACACACACACACACACACACTTTTCAACAATACACCAATCCAACTCCTATAACACAGACATACATTCACTCACCCACAAGTAAGTAGCGGTATACTCATTTCTCACGTATGTTTGACACTCCCAACCTAAATATTGTGTATATTATTTATATTAAGCTATGGAAGACTTTAAGTACATCATATCTCTTTTCTCTTATCAGCAGATTCCCCTTAGAGAAATCAATTATTGATTGTACTCATTACGTGATTCACGAAAAATATCCATGGATCCTATCTCGAGAATTCAAAATATCTCCAAGTTATTATACGTCAGATTGAAAATTTTTATAGTCAATCTTATTGTAAATTTAGCGTCTAATAAATATTGTCAATTACTAGTTTCCCCCAAACTTGAATATTAACCGAGATACTTGGATTTTTTAGTTTTCCGCTTCCAGTTAACCCCATTCCTACTCATGTCATATTATCAAGAAGTCGTTACATCATGAACCATTTTATTTGAGGCTTAAATACCAAATATTGTTTTCATTGAGCATTTACTGTGTGTGATACGCTGTGTGATGACGCCATCAATAAAGATTTATCGTTATTGACGATTAACATGAATGTCTTAAATTGTTGTGTACTATTCCCGAAATATAGCATTATCATGTAGCACTCTAGTCCATAGCCATTAATGGCTGACATCGGACTAGAAATGGTGGTAAGTTAAGGGGGGGGGGGGTATTCGGAAATTCAAAATATCTCAGTTATTATGGAGTCGTATTGATAACAAACTTTCTTTATTTTTTTTAAGTAATGTTTTTGAGCAGATTTCCCTTTAGGGAAATCAGCTATTGAGGTTGTACTCATGACGGAATTTTCGAAATTTTTCTTCAAATGTCCATCGATCCTACCTAGTAGATGACGAAAATGAGGTCCGTTCAAAACTGTATATATATATATATATATATATATATCTATCTATCTATCTATCTATATATTTGTCTGTTACCGCTCTAGCGGTCGCAATTTTTGTTTGATCGTTACCAAACTCGATATTTAGTCGTTTTATGTCAAAAGAAAGATCAAGTTCGTTAACGGCTGAAATCGGACCAGGGGGAGGGGGGGTTTAGAGGGGAGGATTTCCGAAAATTCGGAATATCTCCGTTACTTTCGTCGGATCGACACAGTGTACAGAATTAATCTTATTGCAAATTAAATTTACTATAAATATTGTTCTATACATTTATTCTGTATCTTGAATATTAACCGAGATATTTGCATTTGTATTCTGCGTGTGGTACCAGTAGGCTATGTTCGGACTTTCCGCCGAGAGCTCTGGCGGCCTTTTCCATAACTATCCGTCCCTCGTGAATAGGTTTAGAGGTTAGGTTAACTGTGTTTCGGGGCTAGAAACTACTGGGTTATTACGCCCTAAATAATGTTTTAGGTTTAGAGGTTTCTTTCTATTACAGTTGTTATTAGGCAGATTTCTCTATTGTAAAAACGTCACGTGGGAAATCTGCTTAGTTTACGCAGCCCCTGCGTGACGGACTTTTCTCCTTTAGGATTTCTATTTTACTAGATATTTGGTTATTTTTTCCCTTTAGGAATCAGCTGATTTAAATTCTTAATTTTATTAAATTAAATCAGCTGTTTTTTGTATGTTTTTTTTAATATACCACATGTTTCAACGAAAGGAACAGTAAAACAGTTCAGTAACGGCTATCGACCAAGCAATATCTCAGATATTCCTAGTTTAATTAATCTTAACGTATTGTGTCACACCTCTGGAGGCTATAGTCCTGAACACTAAAGTTACATTTGCCTAAATAATCCATTGAATATTAAGGTAGGTAGTGTCAAATCTTCATGTGTGAGAATATTTTTAAGGAATGAGTGTAGTGTGGTTGATTTCTAGTGGGTGAGTGAATCTATGTGTATATAATGGTAGTTTGATTTGTGCAAGGTTGAAGACTGTGGGTGCGTGTGATTGTGCATGTGTAGAGTGGAGATCTGTGTTGCAGTTGCTGACGAGAAATGGAAGCATTATAGAAAGGCTGTAGTGAGTAGCTTGAACAAGGAATATATGCAAATGTACCACGATGTGTTTGTCAGGAGAGCAAAAGAACTGCTAGGGCGGCTAACATCAGAGGAAGGTTACTTTGATCTGCATCCGCTGGTTACACTCATGGCTGCCGATTCTATTGCAGGTCAGTGACATTTGAGAAGTACAGGACTAAAGATCAACTACTTAAATCAACTTGTGATTAACTAAAGATCAAGTTCGTTAACAGGTGAAATCGGATAGGGAGGGGAATTTTCAAAATTCGGATCAAAAACTTGCATAGAACCAATCGTATTGCAAATGAAATGTACTATAAATGTTAGTCTAAACTTTTTTTCCCATCGTGAATATTAATCGATACATTGTTATTTCACAGTTTTCATAGTCCCCGCTCTTTATGAATAAGTTGTTTTATAAGCGTAGTATTAAGAACTAAAAGTTCATTGAGTATAGCCATAACCCAAACTAAAAAAGTCCGTCACGCAGGGGCTGCGTAAACTAAGCAGATTTCCCACGTGAAGTTTCACAATACAGAAATTTCACGAGAGCCGAGCCATTCAAGGAAACGGCCGAACTAGCTTTTGGCGGGAAAGTAACTCGTCCGTTAGGCGCCCAAATTTAATAAAAATGCAAATATCTCGGTTAATGTTCAAGATAGAGAAAACATGTGTATAACCATATTTATAGTAAATTGAATTTGCAATTAGATTGCTTTTGTAAAATGTTTCGATCCGACATATAGTAACGGAGATATTTCGAATTTTCGAAAATCCTCCCCTCTAAACTCCCCCTCCCACTAGTCCGATTTCAGCCATTATATATATATATATATATATATATATATATATATATATATATATATATCTATATATACAGTTTTGCACGGTCCTCATTCTCGTCATTTACTAGGTAGGATCGATGGACAGTTGAAGAAAAAGTTCGACAATTCCGTCATGAGTACAACCTCAATAGCTGATTTCCCGTAAGGGAAATCTGCTAAAACAGTAAGAAGAGCTTTCATCGCGTAGCAAACGTATAGCATATGCTGCATTAAGATCCCTTCACCCAGAAACCATATAGCATATGCTATATTTCTCCCCACCAAACTTATGGATCTTCCTTCGCCTTCGGTTGATACTCCTTTTTTGTCATCTGGGATGGTATAGTTCCTGTAATTGAACGTCTGGATTATTCACTCCACGAGCCAGTTGGTCTTTGAATGATAAGGAGCTCCAGTCACATGGCAGATGTTGTTTGTCGAACAGAAATTCTTGAACATTGACGAGGTCCACTACGTCCCATTATCGGACCCTATCTGCTTGGGTATACCGGTTCCTCGAGAACCATTGTCTCGACCGGTCAATTTTAACTGAATTTTAACTCCACTCATCACATCCATTTCGGCCCACTTGGAGTAAGCATCTTTCCCTGCCAACCAATGCTTGCCACCTCCAGGTTCTGCTGTGTTCACGTGGGGTCGCTCCCAGGGTCCATTCTGTACGTTCCAGGGATAAAGCGGCACCTCAAACTCGCTATGTCTGTTAGCTTGGCATGGAGTGCATCTTCTTACGTCTTTCTCTATACCATCATTGATGCCTGGCCACCAGACATAGTATCGGGACAATGAGCTCATTGCAGTGATCCCAGGGTGACCCCCGTGCAACTCTTGAAGTGCGAAGCTCCTCAGAGCTTCAGGAACAAACGGTCTTCCCAACCAAAGAATAACACCTTCTTCCAGTGTAAGCTCGTCTCTCTTGTTCCAAAACATCTTCGCACCAGGTTTTATAATTTTCGAATTCTATGGCCAACCATGCTCCAGATAGTCTATGAGACGCTTACAGTCTGGATCCCTTCCATATGATTTCTTAATGTCCCCAGCTAAAGAAATGAATGATATTCTTTCCATTCTAATTGTCCTTGATCCCTTGACCTCTGGGATGTCATCCTTTTATCAATGGATTTTGTTACATTTGGAAAACGTGATAAAAAATCAGGCAGTCTATTATTTGTCCCCTTACAGTACTTCTGTAGTTACACGCCATGAGATTGACGGCACATCGCACAAAACGTGAGTTCGCTGTTTTAGCAAGGTCCCTCTCAGTTTCAAATATCCTCTCCAGAGGCCTGTGGTCTGTCCTAAGCACAAATTCTCGCCCAAGCAGGAATTGCCAGAACTTTCTAACTGCAAAGACCAAGACTTCTGACTACAGGCCTCTCTATCAATTGGCGAATATATTTTTTCTAACGCTGTTCAAGTCCAGGAGGCGAACAAAACCTAGATTTGGCACTTAGATCTATCCTCCATTTTATGGAGTGACACTGCGCCGATTCCATTCAGACGCGTCGTAGACCTACCTAGATCTAGGCTACCGCAGATCATAAGGTACAATCGTGTCTTCAACTGATAACAATGCCTTCACTTTCTCAAACCCTGCATGGTCCACTGGAGTCCATTTCCAACTACTCTTCGTATCAGTCAGGGCATGCAATGGGGCACACATAGCAAGCAAATTCGGAATGAATTTTTCATAATAAATGACAGACCCCAAAAAAGCTCTTAATTCCTTTACATCCCCGAGGTTGCTTTGCATCTCGAATGGTTGCTAATTTTTTTTTAGATGGTTGTATGCCATGTTCGTCATTCCGGTGGTCCCTTGGTACTTCCTTCTCTGTAGAAACTAGCATTTTGCCAACTTTTCCCTCAATCCTGCTTTCCGTAGTAGTTCCAAGACTTCTCGCAGAACAGTTACGCTTAAACAGTCGAGATCTGCCCCTCCAACCTCAAAATCATCCAAGAGAATCCTTCATCTAATCCTGCTAATAGCATCTCGATTTGCACTTGGAATTTCGCCGGACAAGACTGTAGGACGAAGGAGAGCCTTTTGTACCTATTATACACAATACTTTTGTACAATTATTCTTAATGAGTGGAAATGGTCACATATTTCTGGTCCTCAGCTGCTAATGTCATCTACGGATAACCGTCCTTCAAATCAATTATGGGAACGATTTTGGACCTATTCAGTTTAGCTGTCAGGTCATCGAATGTCGAGAGAAGAAGGTGCTCGGGTATAATGTTAGAATTCAGAGTCACTCTAAAATCCCAACAGATTCGAACCGCGCCCCCTCCTTTATCCACATTGACCGTTTTATCAGCGTGTCTGTGGGATCCACCGGTTCCAGAATTCCATCCGTCACTGACGGAGCCAACTCATTTTCAATGGCTTTCCGCAAAGGGAATTGGACCTGTCGAGCCCTGAAAGCAACAGGCCTTGCCCTTGGCTTTAGATGGATTCTCGTTTCAACCCCAGCAATTGTCCCTAGCTCTTCCCGGAAGTCATCTGCGAATTCCATAATAATTCTTTTTGCAATTTTGGGGCGTTTCCAACTCACGTGTGGGAATTCCCCATCTCCTTTAATAGTCTTCCTCACTGTCACCTACTTAGGAAGAGGTAGGTAGAACGCTAGGCACCAGGGAAGCCCAATAGTGAACGTCCTCATCCGCCAGGACCACTGCCGGAAGTGTCTTTGTATACCTGCCCAACCTGAGTTGGATCTTAGCCCAACCCACAACAGCTAGTAGATTCTTTCCATGCCCTGTTATAACTTCTAAAGATGGTCTGAGTTCCTGATCCGCCCTTCGAACATTCCCCCATAAGGATTTACATCGTAGTAACACGAGCACCAGAGTCAATTTCCATGCGGCAAAATTTGACATTCAAATCTTCGTTTATAGTGGCCCTTGGACTTTACTCCTAACTGGTCTTACTTCAGCCTTATAATCCTTATTGTCCAGGTTCCAGGTAGACGACCGATCATATATCCCTGCTTGGGAGAAGCTACTAAAACAGTATGACATCCCTCGCATACTTGCCACAGTGTAGATCCGGAGAATGCTGGAGTCCAACACCAATTACGAGATATGAAGCTTATCTTTCTAATATCTGCGATAACCTTGACGACTTTCGTTACCTCGATCTTGAAGACAAGGGAGAATTCGTATTGGCGACTCGTATACTTCGTGACTTGACTCCAAAAACGCGAAGAGGCTTTGAATTAATTAGCAAGGACAGTTCGAGATCTCCGGATGCCGACGACGCAGTTTGTGGGGCAGCGTTTAGGGGCCATGAGGCTCTCGGATGAATTTGGTTTTCAAATTATTTTGAATTTTGGTTTTCAAATCTCCTGCCCAGCCAAGAGTTCGTACAACACAATATTCCGTCAGACACCCAATCGCTCTTCCTCCAGTCTCCATAGAGCATCACATTACTTTGATGGCTGGATTGACATCACGGTTGTTTTCCTACACAGCGGCCATCCACATTTCGGCATACATCCTTAGATTCATTCACCGATGTAGAACCAAGACATGTACATGTACACAAGCACACACTTCACCCCGGAAGAATTCAAAAGTGCAGAAGTCTACTGCTTCCGTATGACGCAAAGATATTACCAACCCAAAGAGATGTTCAATGAGGACGGGCATGGTCCCAAGAACTTGCAATTACTATCACCTTTTGTGGATGAAGATGGCATTTTACGGATGGTCGGCAGGCTCGAGTATGCACCCCTTGCCCACATTTAAAAGTATCCTATACTCATCCCACAACGGTCTGGTCTTGCTAAGCTCGTGGTAAGGCATGCTCAACGCTGGCTCTGACCAGAGGAAAATACTGAGTTCCGAGAGCAACATAGCTAATTCGCAGTTGCATAAATCACTGTGTACGGAGTCGTATTGTGAGAGCGAAACCACGTAATCCACCCATGGCCTGCTGAACTATTTGTTATCAGAAAGGCCTTTACATAAGTTGGCGTCGACTACGCTGGACCTTTCAGTATAAAAGAATATATCATCGTTGCAAAGCTTATTTATGCCTCTTTGTGTTCTTCTCAAGTAAGGCCCTACCCTCGGACTTATCCACCCCTGACAACCACAGGATTTCATGCGTGCATTGATTTGTTCATTGCTCGAAGAGGTGTCCCCCAGTGAATTGCTCTGTGCTTTAGACTTTAAGATTTAGTTTATTTAAATTAGCCCCAGCTAATTTAAGATGGACGGTTTGTTCGCGGAAGAATGAAGTCCGCGCGCGCCGGGTGATGAGGCCTTTTCGAACTCCAAACACAAATTGTAAAATTTTCAGTGTCATTGTTTTTACAACTGCCTGAAACGCGACACGAATGTGCCCTCACTGTATTACATAAGACAAACGTCCTGAATCATGTCAGTGACTTTGGAATCATGAAGTCGTAACCGTGAAGTTAAAAAGTGGTAATTGGATAAATTTATTACAAGCTATTGAGATTTTTGAAAAATTTCCTCAAATGTCATCGATCCTACTTAGGAGATGATGAAAATGAGGACCATTAAAAGTTATATATATATATATATATATATATATATATATATATATATATATCTTTATATATATAATTCTAGCGTACGTGTGTATGTCACTGAACTCCTCCTAGACGGATGGACCGATTTGATTGAATTTTTAAATACGCGTTCGGGTGACGCCCCGGATGGTTTAGCGCCGCAGATCGGCCAGGCAGATGGAGCAGGAGTGGGGGTCGTGAGGGAGGCCTGAAATTAAAAATAGCCGTATTTCGTTTCCTATTGGGTTTTCGGCAAATATGCACAGGATAAGAGTTGTTTACGTCGTTATTTGGAGTAACTTTTGTCATATTCACTTTCGTCGTATAATAAAGTATAAACGAGATATACACTAAAAAAGTAAAGAGGGGCCAACAATTTTATTGGGCACCAACGATTGAACCGAACTGAACAAAACTCGGTCTCCGGTCGAAGGGCGAAGGGCGAGGTTATTGGAAATGTTAATATGTTTGTATAATGTATATCCTTAGAGTTTAAGTATGTCATCTAAATATAGATGTTTTCAGTTGCGAGAGGTTTTCACTTTCAGACATTGTTATTTATTGTCCAAATTTATTTTAATTTGTTTTGAATGTTTCAATTTTTTTCTTTTCCTTATTTATATTTATGTATTTGCATTATTATTGTTAAGGGTTTTGATTTATTTCAATTATTGGTCAACAACTGTTTATTTTTAGGGACGTGTAGTGCGCATTCTACCAGTTCAGGACACTGTCGCTTAGGGAATTCCAAACGACCCTGGTGAGACCACTCATACTGGATTGCCTTCATTTTCTTTGCAATTCTTAAATACGTGATTAACTATGCGTAATTTTTGAAGTACCTACGTTATTTTCGGAACTTTGCATATATTTGTCTCTTACCACACTAGCGGTTGAAATTATTGTTTTATTGTTACCAAACTCTTTGTCTAAGTGTTTCATGCCAAACTAGACATCAAGCTCGTTCACGGCCAAAATCGGGGGGGGGAGGTTGGAGGCAGAGAATTTTGAAATGTCTCCGTTATTATACGTCGAATAGGAAATGTGTATAGAACTAACCTTATTGCAAATTTGATTTAATCTAAATGGTATTTATTATTGTAGGGTACAGTATGAACAACTTACATACAAAAAAAAAAAAAAAGAGGAAGCCTATCATTAATCAAATCAGATAATATATTTGATCATAAATCATTTTTGAACACTTGCAGTGAGAAATATATTTGATTATTATCCTATATACAAACTTTTTTTTTTTTGCAATTTTCATCTTACTTTGTATCCTTATAGATTAATATTTTATATAACTTTTTTTCCAGAAACCCTTTGTGGAATAGACACTAACTTCTTGATACAGAGCAGGTTTGATGTACATGAAGGAATGGTTCGGTGAGCTACATTATAATATTCAGTAAATAATCACCTGTTGCTCACATCTCAATCAATGCACTGTTTCAGTTTGGCTTTGAAATTTATGAGCACAATATATACCCAGCCATTTAAGAGGCTTAGTCCGGACGACATTAAGAAGATGACTACTATTCACGTAGAGGTAATTACATACATTAAACTATCCTGATGTAATAGTCAAATTCTAAATTAACTAGCTAAAATAACTAGTACGGTGCCCGAAGTGTCTACTGGGGCCGGGACTGTCCTAGACTACGCGTCTAGCCAATTCTTGGCATTCCTTTTTGATGTTAACCACTTGGTTATAAGAGCGGCACAGCTCGTCCCGAGAGTTTGTTTGTTCTTAGCTCTCTTCAAGTGAATAACAGTGTGTCTAGTGCAGCTTTAGTGAACAGTGCGTTTTATTTGCATTGCGGTAAAGTGTAGTGCCGTCTTTATGTAAGGAACAGTGAAGTACCGTGTTTAAGTAAAGGACAGTGCAGTGAACCTTAGTGATCGTGAGTTATTGGACTGTGTATATAAGAACAGTGAAGTTATCAGTGCATACTGTGACTAGTAATTAAAAATAATTAGCTTGTGTGAGCTTTAATTTTGCAATACAAAAGAACTCTAATAAACAAGGCGTATTACTGTTTTTGTAATAAACATAACAATATTTATTAAATTTTATTACAGATTGCTTCCTTACAGTTCTGAAGAGCTCGTTCTCTGTTACATTCGTTGAGACAGATCCTTCCGCGATGGGGAGGTCATTGACACTGAGATTCCCGAAGCAAAGTTATTTATTAAGTTTCAATGATCAATCAAAAATCAATAAGTGACCGCTATAGCATAACAGAGAAATATGTAAATGACTATCAATCTATATATCTATATCTATATATATATATATATATATATATATATATATATATGTATATATATAATATGTATATATATATATATATATATATATGTATATATGTATATATATGTTTGTGTGGTTTTGAACGGACCTCATTTTTGTCATCTCCTGGGCAGGATAGATGGACTTCTGATGAAAGATTACGTAATAATTACAACCTCAATACCTGATTTCCCTTAAGGGAATTCATTAATCTAATTTATTTTAATTTTATGGAAGTTATTTTTGGTGTTCCGCAAAGTCCGTTCACTGGATAGGGGTCGCCAAATGAATGATAATGTTTTTTTTTAACCAACCAAAAAATCAGTTACAAACTTTCTAATATTAAATAATTTAAATTTCCTACTTTTTCCAACAGTACACAGATGTACATAAATCATTACAAATAAATTTACTGTTTGTTCCAGGTGGCCGAAGCTTTCATTCAGAAGAACACAAAAAAGAAGAATGATTCAGGTCAGGCTATTATATTTTAATAAAACAAATAAATTGTTATTAATGTCCAAATTAGCATGTGATAATATTAGGAGACTTTGAATACGTACCAAGATATTCAATATACAGCAAAAATACCTATTGATTCTTCCATATTTCAACTTCTACATCATTAGGACATAACTATTTAAATTTTGCCAAAATATTATCTATAACGATTTACTACCATGATATATTCAGTTATAAGGACATAGCATAATGGCGAGAGTTACTCTGAAACAATAGACGGTAAAGATAAACGAGATGCTGCTCCCACTCAATCCCCTTAACTAGTTGTCTCAGCAGAATTTTAGAAAAAGTGATCAAAAAGTGTCTCTATTGGATCTTAGAACAGGAAAAGCTAAAAGGAACTTATAGTGGTGGCAGAACTGCACAGGATTACCTGGAGATGCTAGGGGCAGATCTGATACACACTAAGAAAAAGAAGGCCTTCACTCTGTATGAAGGTACACCATGAAAGCTCTTTTTGAATGGGGCATTACTGGCAACCTGCTAAGTTGGCATGTTTGTTAATAGGAACTACGTTGGTGTAGGTGGTGGTCAAATGCAGTATTTGCTATAATCACAGAACGAGACCCCTTGCTATATTAACATACATCTGTTACGGGAACCCACATTGGTAGAGTTGGTCTATGGTGAAATCATAGGGCGAGAACCCTTGAAATGGCAATACATCATTACCGGGCACCTACGCTGGAGAAAGTGGTGGCCTCACCAATGGTGCCTATTTTTCCGGCCAGACCCTTAACTAATGTGGAATGCAGTATCTCCGGCAATCCACGCTGGAGAAGGTGGTAGCCTCACCAATGCAGCCTAATTCTTAATCCCGGAGCCAAACCCTTAACTAATGTGGTAAACAGTATCTCCGGGAATCCACGCTGGAGGATGTGGTGGCCTCACCAATGCAGCCTAATTCTTAATCCCGGAGCCAAACCCTTAACTAATGTGGTAAACAGTATCTCCGGGAATCCACGCTGGAGGATGTGGTGGCCTCACCAATGCAGCCTAATTCTTAATCCCGGAGCCAAACCCTTAGTTAATGTGGTATGCAGACTCTCCGGGAATCCACGCTGGAGGATGTGGTGGCCTCACCAATGCAGCCTAATTCTTAATCCCGGAGCCAAACCCTTAACTAATGTGGTAAACAGTATCTCCGGGAATCCACGCTGGAGGATGTGGTGGCCTCACCAATGCAGCCTAATTCTTAATCCCTGAGCCAAACCCTTAACTAATGTGGTATGCAGTGTCTCCGGGAATCCACGCTGGAGGATGTGGTGGCCTCACCAATGCAGCCTAATTCTTAATCCCGGAGCCAAACCCTTAACTAATGTGGTAAACAGTATCTCCGGGAATCCACGCTGGAGGATGTGGTGGCCTCACCAATGCAGCCTAATTCTTAATCCCGGAGCCAAACCCTTAACTAATGTGGTAAACAGTATCTCCGGGAATCCACGCTGGAGGATGTGGTGGCCTCACCAATGCAGCCTAATTCTTAATCCCGGAGCCAAACCCTTAACTAATGTGGTAAACAGTATCTCCGGGAATCCACGCTGGAGGATGTGGTGGCCTCACCAATGCAGCCTAATTCTTAATCCCGGAGCCAAACCCTTAACTAATGTGGTAAACAGTATCTCCGGGAATCCACGCTGGAGGATGTGGTGGCCTCACCAATGCAGCCTAATTCTTAATCCCGGAGCCAAACCCTTAACTAATGTGGTAAACAGTATCTCCGGGAATCCACGCTGGAGGATGTGGTGGCCTCACCAATGCAGCCTAATTCTTAATCCCTGAGCCAAACCCTTAACTAATGTGGTATGCAGTGTCTCCGGGAATCCACGCTGGAGGATGTGGTGGCCTCACCAATGCAGCCTAATTCTTAATCCCGGAGCCAAACCCTTAACTAATGTGGTAAACAGTATCTCCGGGAATCCACGCTGGAGGATGTGGTGGCCTCACCAATGCAGCCTAATTTCTAATCCCTGAGCCAAACCCTTAACTAATGTGGTATGCAGTGTCTCCGGGAATCCACGCTGGAGGATGTGGTGGCCTCACCAATGCAGCCTAATTCTTAATCCCGGAGCCAAACCCTTAACTAATGTGGTATGCAGTGTCTCCGGGAATCCACGCTGGAGGATGTGGTGGCCTCACCAATGCAGCCTAATTCTTAATCCCGGAGCCAAACCCTTAACTAATGTGGTATGCAGTGTCTCCGGGAATCCACGCTGGAGGAAGTGGTGGCCTCACCAATGCAGCCTAACTTTTAATCCCGGAGGCAAACCCTTAGTTAATGTGGTATGCAGACTCTCCGGGAATCCACGTTGGAGGAGGCGGTGGCCTCAGCAATGCAGCCTATTTTTTAATCCCGCCGCCAGACCCTTAGCTAATGTGGTATGCAGTATCTCCGGGAATCCACGCTGGAGGAGGTGGTAGCCTCACCAATGCAGCCTAACTTTTAATCCCGGAGCCAAACCCTTAGTTAATGTGGTATGCACTATCTCCGGGAATCCACGTTGGAGGAGATGGTGGCCTCACCAATGCAGCCTATTTTTTAATCCCGGCGCCAGAGCATTAGCTAATGTGGTATGCAGTATCTCCGGGAATCCACGCTGGAGGAGGTGGTGGCCTCACCAATGCAGCCTAACTTTTAATCCCGGAGCCAAACGTCATCCTGGATTGTCCTTACGGTTAGATAATTTTTTCAATCATGACGAGATGTTTTGGATCATGTGACGAACAGTTTGAATTTAGGGTCTCTTCATGTTAGAACGTTCTAACTGTACTATTTATACTCATGATAGTATGAGGAGTCTTGTTGTTATAGAATTATTGTAGATGCCTTCTTGCAGATTATGTACCCATGTTGTGGAAAATAGTACAACACACAAAGACTGCTGCCGTTAAGAAGGACAATGTAATAAACGCCGTGCTTGAAGCTTTGGCTGAGGTAAGAACATGTAAAACATAAGAAAAAAAAAAGAGCATAATCATCTGAAAACTCGAGTTCAGTTTGAGAAACTAAGTTTTTCTGTTTTCAGGCAATATACACAAGCAATACTTGTTTGTGTGCAACCTTTCTGTTCTTGGCTATGTATCCAGAATACCAGGATAAGGTACTACAAGAGCAATGGGACATATTTGGAAATTCTGATGAAGATCCTAGCCTTGATGATCTTAAAAGGATGCAATATTTGGACATGTAAGAATATTCTACAAATTTAACTATGGATGTATGTAATTGTTATGTAAGCTTACATGTTTGGTATGCACACAGACATATTCTCACAGTACCTCTGTTTGTAAATATGATCTGATTGCTATGCTCACAGTATCTGTAAGGGGCGTGCGGTGTAGCTTTTGCGGTAATAATAATAGAGCTATTTTGGCACCAAAATGTCGGGGCGTGGAAGCCATTAGTCCCGGGTTTCGGGACCAAAATGTCGGGGCGGGGAAGCCATTATTCCCGGCACCAAAATGTAAAGGCGGGAAGCTTTTTAAAGGCAATAATAAGAGAGCATTAGACTGAAATATTTACTATTTTATGGAAAGATGAGGGTGAATAATACAAGTCACTATTTGAGTTCTCCAAAAAATGAAGTATATATTAAATAAGCAAAATATAATAAACTTTATAGATATAGAGGTTGAAAAAGAAACTAAGGAAACTTAACTTTATAAGATAATTTAGCGGCAAGCCAATAATATATATACAATAGTATGATCGATCGGTCCTATATTGTGTGACCTCATTTAATAATCTGCGTAGATATAGTATTCTGCGTATGATCTGTCTTTAGTTGTTTGCGTGATGTATATGATGGTAGCGTTGCGGGAGATGAAAGATTGACTATAATTGTGGCGGTAGAACCGTCCCTGGAGAGGCCAACTGAGCGGTTATCTATGAAGCGGTGTACACACTTTACTGTAGCGGAGAAACTACCCCGGAGAGGGGCAAAGCCCCACTGGCCGTAGAAACGACCCCTGAGAGCGTCAAAGCCCAACTGAACTGTTCCGCTCGAAACCAGCCGGAGCCTTCTTGAGCTGCAACGTAGTTTCCGCTGTAGGCCACAGCCTTGGTGATCTGCATATGTGTGGTGGGTTTGTGAACTAGGTGAGCGCGGGAAAATCAATTTAAAAGACGACTGAACAGTATCTCTGTTCGTAGTTATGGTTATAGGATGGATTGTTCATTAAACTGATTGATTTACTCACAATACACATGCTGACAGTAACTCTATTCGCAGCTATGGTTATTGGATAGATTGTACAGTGAAACAGAATTCTTGAATAACAATACACATGCTGGCAACATCTCTATTCATAACTATGGTTATTGGATGGATGTAAGTTAAACAGAATCTTGAATAACAATACACATGCGGCAACATCTCTATTCATACTATGGTTATGGATGATTGTACAGTTAAACGAATCTGAATAACATACACATGCTGGCAACATCTCTATTCATAACTATGGTATGGATGATTGTACAGTTAAACAATTAATACAATACACATCTGGCAACATCTCTATTCATAACTAAGTTATTGGATGGATTGTACAGTTAAACAAATGCTTGAATAACAATACACATGCTGGCAACATCTCTATTCATAACTAGGTTATTGATGGATTGTACAGTTAAACAGAATCTTGAATAACATACACATGCTGGCAACATCTCTATTCATAACTATGTTATGGAGGATTGTACAGTTAAACAGAATCTTGAATAACAATACACATGCTGGAACATCTCTATTCATAACTATGGTTAGGATGGATTGTACAGTAACAGAATCTGAATAACATACACATGCTGGCAACATCTCATTCATAACTATGTTATGGATGGATTGTACAGTTAAACAGAATCTTGAATAACAATACACATGCTGGCAACATCTCTATTCATAACTAGTTATGTGTTGACAGTAAACGAATCTAAATAACAATAACATGCTGGCAAATTATTTAACATTATTGGATGGATTGTACAGTTAACAGAATGTGATAACAACACATCGAACACTTATCATAATATGTTATGATGATGTACAGTAAACAGAACTTATAAAATAACATGCGGCAAACCATTATAACTAAGTTATTGATGGAGTACAGTTAAACAGAATGCTTGAATAAATACCATGCGGCAACATCTCTTTCTAAATGGTTTGGTGATTCGTTAAAGATGCTTATAACAATCACTGCTGGAACTCTATTCATAACTGTTATTGGAGTGACAGTTAAACAGAATGCTAATAACAATACACAGTGGCAACATCCTATAAACTATGGTTATTGGATGATTGTACAGTTAAACGATGCTTGAATAACATACCTGTGGCAACATCCTTATCTATAGTATGGTGGATTGTAAGTAAACGATGCTTGAATACAATAAAGCTGGAACATCTCTATTCATAATATGTTATGGATGGATTGTACATTAAACAGAATTTAATAACAATACACATGCTGGCAAACTCTATTCATAACTATGGTTATTGGATGGATTGTACAGTTAAACAGAATGCTTGAATAACAATACACATCTGGCAACATCTCTATTCATAACTATGTTATTGATGGATTGTACAGTTAAACAGAATGCTTAATAACAATACACATGCTGGCAACATCTCTATTCATAATATGTTATTGGATGGATTGTACAGTTAAACAGAATGCTTGAATAACAATACACATGCTGGCAACATCTCTATTCATAACTATAGTTATTGGATGGATTGTACAGTTAAACAGAATGCTTGAATAACAATACACATGCTGGTAACATCTCTATTCATAACTAGAGTTATTGGATGGATTGTACAGTTAAACTGATTGATTGAATAACAATACACATGCTGGCAACATCTCTATTCATAACTATGGTTACAGGATGGATTGAACAGTTAAACTGATTGATTGAATAACAATACACATGCTGGCAACATCTCTATTCATAACTATAGTTATTGGATGTATTGTACAGTTAAACTGATTGATTTACTCACAATACACATGCTGGCAACATCTCTATTCATAACTATAGTTATTGGATGGATTGTACAGTTAAACTGATTGATTGAATAACAATACACATGCTGGCAACATCTCTATTCATAACTATGGTTATTGGATGGATTGTACAGTTAAACTGATTGATTGAATAACAATACACATGCTGACAACATCTCTATTCATAAATATGGTTATAGGATGTATTGTACAGTTATACTGATTGATTTACTCACAATACACATGCTGGCAACATCTCTATTCATAACTATAGTTATTGGATGGATTGTACAGTTAAACAGAATGCTTGAATAACAATACACATGCTGGCAACATCTCTATTCATAACTAGAGTTATTGGATGGATTGTACAGTTAAACAGAATGCTTGAATAACAATACACATGCTGGCAACATCTCTATTCATAACTATGGTTATTGGATGGATTGTACAGTTAAAACAGAATGCTTGAATAACAATACACATGCTGGTAACATCTCTATTCATAACTAGAGTTATTGGATGGATTGTACAGTTAAACAGAATGCTTGAATAACAATACACATGCTGGCAACATCTCTATTCATAACTATGGTTATTGGATGGATTGTACAGTTAAACAGAATGCTTGAATAACAATACACATGCTGGCAACATCTCTATTCATAACTATAGTTATTGGATAGATTGTACAGTTAAACTGATTGATTTACTCACAATACACATGCTGGCAACATCTCTATTCATAACTATAGTTATTGGATGGATTGTACAGTTAAACAGAATGCTTGAATAACAATACACATGCTGGCAACATCTCTATTCATAACTAGAGTTATTGGATGGATTGTACAGTTAAACAGAATGCTTGAATAACAATACACATGCTGGCAACATCTCTATTCATAACTATGGTTACAGGATGGATTGAACAGTTAAACTGATTGATTGAATAACAATACACATGCTGGCAACATCTCTATTCATAACTATGGTTACAGGATGGATTGTACAGTTAAACAGATTGATTGAATAACAATACACATGCTGGCAACATCTCTATTCATAACTATGGTTACAGGATGGATTGTACAGTTAAACAGATTGATTGAATAACAATACACATGCTGGCAACATCTCTATTCATAACTATGGTTACAGGCTGGATTGTACAGTTAAACAGATTGATTGAATAACAATACACATGCTGGCAACATCTCTATTCATAACTAGAGTTATTGGATGGATTTACAGTTAAACAGAATACTCGAATAACAATACACATGCTGGCAACATCTCTATTCATAACTATGGTTATTGGATGGATTGTACAGTTAAACAGAATGCTTGAATAACAATACACATGCTGGCAACATCTCTATTCATAACTATAGTTATTGGATGGATTGTACAGTTAAACAGATTGATTGAATAACAATACACATGCTGGCAACATCTCTATTCATAACTATGGTTACAGGCTGGATTGTACAGTTAAACAGATTGATTGAATAACAATACACATGCTGGCAACATCTCTATTCATAACTATGGTTATTGGATGGAGTGTACAGTTAAACAGAATACTCAAATAACAATACACATGCTGGCAACATCTCTATTCATAACTATGGTTATAGGATGGATTGTACAGTTAAACTGATTGATTGAATAACAATACACATGCTGGCAACATCTCTATTCATAACTATGGTTATTGGATGGATTGTACAGTTAAACAGATTGATTGAATAACAATACACATGCTGGCAACATCACTATTCATAACTATGGTTATTGGACGGATTGTACAGTTAAACTGATTGATTGAATAACAATACACATGCTGGCAACATCACTATTCGTAACTATGGTTACAGGATGGATTGTACAGTTAAACTGATTGATTGAATAACAATACACATGCTGGCAACATCTCTATTCATAACTATAGTTATTGGATGGATTGTACAGTTAAACAGAATGCTTGAATAACAATACACATGCTGGCAACATCTCTATTCATAACTATGGTTATTGGATGGATTGTACAGTTAAACAGAATGCTTGAATAACAATACACATGCTGGCAACATCTCTATTCATAACTATAGTTATTGGATGGATTGTACAGTTAAACAGAATGCTTGAATAACAATACACATGCTGGTAACATCTCTATTCATAACTAGAGTTATTGGATGGATTGTACAGTTAAACAGATTGATTGAATAACAATACACATGCTGGCAACATCTCTATTCATAACTATGGTTAGAGGATGGATTGAACAGTTAAACAGATTGATTGAATAACAATACACATGCTGTCAACATCACTATTCATAACTATGGGTATTGGATGGATAGTACAGTTAAACTGATTGATTTACTCACAATACACATGCTGGCAACATCTCTATTCATAACTATAGTTATTGGATGGATTGTACAGTTAAACAGATTGATTGTATAACAATACACATGGTGGAAACATCACTATTCTTAACTATGGTTATTGGATGGATTGTACAGTTAAACTGATTGTTTTAATAACAATACACATGCTGGCAACATCTCTATTCATAACTATGGTTATTGGATGGATTGTACAGTTATACTGATTGTTTTACTCACAATACACATGCTGGCAACATCTCTATTCATAACTATGGTTACAGGATGGATTGAACAGTTAAACTGATTGATTGAATAACAATACACATGCTGGCAACATCTCTATTCATAACTATGGTTATTGGATGGATTGTACAGTTAAACTGATTGATTGAATAACAATACACATGCTGACAACATCTCTATTCATAACTATGGTTATAGGATGGATTGTACAGTTAAACTGATTGATTGAATAACAATACACATGCTGGCAACATCTCTATTCATAACTATGGTTATTGGATGGATTGTACAGTTAAACAGATTGATTGAATAACAATACACATGCTGGCAACATCACTATTCATAACTATGGTTATTGGATGGATTGTACAGTTAAACTGATTGTTTTACTCACAATACACATGCTGGCAACATCTCTATTCATAACTATGGTTATAGGATGGATTGTACAGTTAAACTGATTGATTGAATAACAATACACATGCTGGCAACATCTCTATTCATAACTATGGTTATTGGATGGATTGTACAGTTAAACTGATTGTTTTACTCACAATACACATGCTGGCAACATCTCTATTCATAACTATGGTTATAGGATGGACTGTTCTCTAACGGATCGAAATAATTTCAGAATACTTTTTAAGCTCTTAAAATGTTATTTTGATGTATTAATCTCAATTTTTTTTATTTCCTTTCACTAAATACAATTAATCCATCATGGTTTAATTATGAAATTTTGATATTTTTTTTTGTTAATGCATAGGGAATATGAATATTGTCAACGTGTGTTATTTTACATTGTACTGTACCGATGGGAGTGAGGTTTACTTATGAGATAAATTGGTTGTCAATAACTCCGCGATATGCGTTTTATGGGGAAAATGCGAGAAAGAAATTGTGTTTAAAATGTATCTCTTGTTCTTTCAGGTTCCTTAAAATTATGAATTTGAAAAATTCTGACTTCCAACGTCCTATCGCCAAATATAATTTATTTCATGAAATTGCATCAATCAAATTGTGAAATTTTATGTACATATATTTTGGGGAATAAATTTTGTCAGTAGCACTACATTAGGTAATTCAAATAAAGGGTTAGAACCGCCAATATAAATGATTCTATTGTCATACCTCTCGGTGGAGACCGTCGTCACTGGCTGATGGTTGAGTACCGCTGGCAAGCGCTTTCGATGCGATGGCATCATCTTCAAGCCTGTCAACAGTCTATTAGGTTCTTCTGTCATTTGCAGGGTTGAGGGTTTACTTGGAATAACTATAATTGTATTTCCAAAGGAAGCCATTTGTTTTTTAACCAACAACGATGGTTAGCAGAGTTAGCAAATTAATTAATTAATAATATTTAGTTTTATATGTAACGCTTAACTATCAAGTTTATCATCTAACTGAATTTATGACTTTCCTTAAGCGGCCGATAAATACTAAATTCAAAACTTCCTTCACTGTTTTTTGTTTATTGTTATTCATTTCATGATTCAAAGTTTTGCAGTTTTGTTATTCAACAAACTAACTGCAACTTTTTCTCCAGGGTTATCAAAGAAGCTGCTAGGTTTGTGGCGTCACCAATCTTCGGAAAGCAGGTTAAGAAACCCATTCAAATAGGTAAGAACATTATTGCTCCATTTTGCAAACATATTTATCTACATTTGAATCTTTATTCTTATACCACACTTAGGAATCCGGTTTTGTTTAACTTTCTGCTAGTCTTTAGTATACGGTAATCTCAAGAAAACCATTTTTTTTCATTTCAGCAAGGTGTCGGTTCTTAGGAATATGATATGTAGCTAAACAAAATTCACTTTAGAATAGCCATTAATACTCGCTCCAGGAGTGACGGACTGCTGAATTTCCTGAAGGGAAATCACCTGTTGAGGTTGTACTCTAGGCCCGATTTTCAGAAAATGTATTCGAACGTCTATCTATCGTACATAGTAGGTGACGAAAATGAAATCTGTTTAAAATTGTGTAGAATTTAAGAAAATCGAAATACCTCTTTTATTATATGCCGGCTCGAAATAATGTATAGAACCAGTCTTGCTAAACAGTTTATGATCTACAATTGTTGTTCTATGTGTTTTCGTAGCACTATTATATAGTAAGTTGAAGCCTTTGTTATTTTTTTAGCATTTAGTAACCCCCCCCCCTCTACTCATCGGAGTTTTACTTAGAAAAAGGAAATATACAGTGAGGTTATATCAATAGTGTACTATACTAGTATCTGCATAGTTTACGCAGCCCTTGCGTGACGGACATAATTTGATTTAGAATTACCACAGTATTCCTTGTAATATTCCTATTACAGTTTATCGGGGAAGGGAGTTTGAATGTTATTTAATCATTTCAAGATGCAGTCCAATAGCCACAGTCATTTCTCCAATCCAGTTGACTAATGTGTGACATAAATGTTTCAGGTTCCTATATATTTCCTGAGAAGGGCAGAGTTCTCTTTTTCTGGGATAGAGTAAAGAAGGACCCCAAGTATTGGAAGCACCCTGACAGATTCTACCCAGACCACTTCCTCCCGGAACAAGTCTCATCCAGGCCCAAGGGAACGTATATGGCATTCAGCGCAGGACCACGTCGTTGTCCAGGTACAATCTATTATTTTACAAAAAATATATCAATCAATCATATATTATAATATAAAGTATATAAAAAATTTTATAATATCGCAACTGTTCAGGTTAAGCCATATTAATAATCTATGAGGTGCGTTTCGGATTCTCATTTGTGGAAACGGGATATAGTGAAAGTGCTAGAAACGTTATGTCGATTATCTCCAAAGTATGAGAGTGTACTATCTGGTATAATACTAGGGAGTACTATCTATGATTCTATCAGCGAATACTACACGGTTTCTATCAGGGAGTACTATGTATGATAGCACCAGCGATTCCTATCTGGGGTTCTATGAGCTAGTATTGTATATGATTCTACCGTCGAGTACTTTCAGTAATTATAAGTGGGAATACTATCTATGATACCAACAGCTAGTCCTATCTGGGGTTCTATCAACAGATAAAATCCAGGATACTAGCAGCGATTTGGATAAACCGATGGAGTATTTTCTATGACATTAGCAGAGTCCAACCTGTGGTTGAATAAAGTATAAGGTAGCAGCTATAGCATGTCCATATCCACATTCCAAAGAACCATATCTTTCATGCTCTTTCGTTAAGTAAATGAAAATGTTCAAAACGCAACAATGTTTTTATTTAATTGGAAAATATACATATTTAAACTTGTAAAAAAAGAACTATATACTTGTGTACTATATTACTTGTGTGATAAGAAATAAATTTATCAGAGCTCGGAATTTTGTTGTTAGTGGTACATAAGTAAAAATAAGACTAGGAAAACATTTTTCTGTTGTCCACCGCTGTTTGCACCCAAGCAGCATCTCTGCTTCCTCCTCCTTTGGTTAACTTTCCTCCTCGATTGTCTGTTGGGATGTTCTCCCACTTCCACGTACTTCCGCTTGGCACGCGCGTCTGACAGAAAATTGTAAGAATGATGTCCCGTTCGGTCCTACGCCATTCCTGACACCCAGCAACTCCTTCTTAACCCAGACTTTGTATATTCCTTCCCAGGATGAGGTCTCTGCGTGCCGCGTGCGTCACATCGCTGCTCCCTTGTCAGCTATAAGTGCCATAACTTATCCTTTCCATACTCCTTAAATACGAGTCGTAACATCATTTCTGTTATGAGATTTATATTGGTGGCTTCTTCCTCTCCTGTGTAGATAAGTCGACAGACACCCTTTTCTTCTTTGGCATTTCAGCTCGTCGCCAATGTAATATTATTAAATAAAACATCATTGATAGTTTGGTTTTGGGCTTTAGCCATAAACCAATACAAAACTAATTTATTAACAAAAGACGTTTCATCGTATAGCAATTATAACGATTTATCATTACCGTTTGTATTCATTCACTTATGGTGTTAAGTGTTACCAGTATGTACATTTATCTATTGTAAATCATCTCATTTCACGCATTCCCTGAGTGATGGAATTGTTTGAAGTCAGGTGGGGTTATCTTAGCAATTTGTTGTTATCCATTATTAAAAATGAATGTGTTAAATTCTATTTATGTTATCAACTAGAGTAATAATTACTGCTCTACTGCTCTGCTAACAGTAAAGTGTTCCAAAAAAGGCCATATGAAGATTTATTTTCGTAAAGCGAGAGTTCCTATTTGGAAGTGCAATAGCCTCGGGTTACTACCAAACACGAAGTGCATTAAATGGAACATGGTTTCAATTCGGTAAGTTAGCATTGAATACAGTGATTCTATATATATTCGTATATTGTTGATGTACGGGTTATACTACAACAAGGTTTTGAAACAAGGAGTTAGGTATGTCTCTCAAAATAACAGTAGACTGGGAGAATTTCTTCCGAGACATATGTGCAACTAGAAATAGTAAGAAGGCGATGTTGATCGGAGGAAAAAGTGTCTGTCGAAATTGATGAAAGCAACGTCTCGAGACGAAAATATAACAACGGAAGAGTTTTTCCAACACAGTGGGTATTCGGAGAAGTTAGCAGAGAATAATAATAGATTACGCTGACCAGCGCAACGGACTTGTTTTTCACGCAGGCAAATTAGTACATAATGTTTTGAATTTATCAGACATTAAACAAATTTATATGCACTTTACCCAATTAAGTGATGAGCGAAACTGTAATAATTTATCGAGCAATCATAAGTACATATATTTATTTTATTTTTTTTAGGTGAGGAATTTTATACGCATATGAGTAAAATTGTGCTTTCGATAATCCTTCGAAAGCTAAAGTTTAGCAGCCCACTGAAACAGGAAGAACTCAGATACAAACCTGGATTGTTCAACCAGCTGGTTGGTCCTCACACTGTATCTGTAGAAGCCAGGCAACCACCACTTCACTAGTGATTATCACTATCTGAATTGTAAATACCATGTTATTATTTTAGTAAGGATTTCTAAGAGTATTTGAATATTCCAGTAATTAAAATAATAAAATGGTTTCAAAACTATTTATTTATTCATTGTGTTCTCCTTTTATACTTTTTTAAGGGTTAAGAGTTTTATTTATATAGATTGTCTGTTAATTCAACAATTTAAAATTTACCATACTCGATATTTAAACGGTTTATGCAAAAACTGCACTGAAAGCTGATATCGAAAGAGAGGAGGGTAGAGGGCTTTATTTCGAAAATTCAAAAAATCTCAATAATAAAATATAGAAATAAAATATCATAAACATGAAATAAAAATGGAAAAAAACGTGAAGAATAGAAATAAAACAAAATAAACAGACAAAAATAGGAAGTACAAAAAAATGAGAAATAGATACTAACAAACTTCTACAAAACACCAAAATAGAAATCAAGAAAGAATAACAAAATGCTAAAATAGAAAATAAAGAAGATACTTCACAAAAATAACTCTACAACCAAACTAAACAAAATTAATTGAATTAGTGAACACAATATATTAAAAATGAACAAACAAGCAGATGCTCAACAACAATGTAATATAAATATGATGAAATAGAACGAATAAAAATTCAAAATATTTGGATGTGAAAACTAAAAAGAATGCTTACACCCAAAAATGTTGCAAAAATAAGAATGTAAAACTTATCCCCCTAGAAATCCCTTTTGAATAGAAGTTTATAGTCTCCAAATGTTCGAAAATAGTATCTATGTATGGACTCTCCTTTGCCAATAGTTCGTTTAAATCGTGTGGTATCTGTAAGTCATTGCCTAGTTTGCAGTCAGTCAGTATATGTTTAACTGTCAGCTGTGGAACCCTGTCTCGACTAAAACACGCACTAGTACATTGAAAATATGCTAAAGAATGAGTACGAAGAACATCGTGTGGAACCAAAATTTAAACCTCCCAAACTTTGCTATTCGTCTAAAAAAGCAACTGACACCCCGTTGCCTTATTCTATACACCACAAACTTGTTTCTTACGAAATTTAAAAAGTATGTTTCTCTATCCAATTTCCAATGCCGAACACAGTTCAAGGAATTTTCACCCAGGAAACAGATACGCACTGCGTGGTATAATGAGGGACTTTTTCCCACCCTACCTCTCATTTCTGGAAGCGATCATAATCGCATTCAGTCCCTCTTAATCTCTCATTGCAGATACAGGGCTCTTAATCATGATAAGCTCCTCGGAAATTCGCTAATGTATTAATGCAGTGTAATATTTATTGCAGTGTCCTTGCAGACTTCATTATCAAGATCTTCTGTGCCCGTGTTTTATTCACCTGAAGCACAGTGAGTGCCTATAAATGGCAGGTGGGCAAATCGATGCAGAATATTTTTCTAGAAAATGATATTGAAACTGTTCTTATAAGTTGCTTTGAAAGGCTAATGATGAACACACTACACTACGAACACAAGTATATAACATCTCTTAGTCTTGTAGTTACAATTTCTTTTTGCCAGACTTATGTGAACTTTAAATGCTACAGACTTACTACAGGCTCTCACTGACTATCTGGAGCTATATCCGTCGCCCACAATATTTTAGGATTTTTAGAGATAGAACCCTAAGACAGTAAATCAAATCACAACAATTCCTCAGGACTTTTAGACAAGTATACACTCCAAAAGTAACAGGATCTCTTGTTATAAACGCCTGTGTTTCTACTGGCCATACTCCATGGTTTTTGGTTAGATCTGTAATGAATCTCTGAATTCTGTTGTTAGTGTCAACAATGGCCTGTATTGGTGTCCCGAAGTTTAAATCTGTATATATATATATATATATATATATATATATATATATACTAGTTGGCAGTATCGAGCACTGTCAGTGATGTTGTCTTAAGGTAAAGTATAATGAAAATGTTTTTAAGTGAGTCCTTTCTCTTTGATTGTCCACCTTCCTATCTATTAATGATTTTAATAATTTCTTTATTTTTGTAGATTGAAACTTATATTGCCAGTATACGGTGTAGTCACTGAGCGAGACCCCTTGCTATGCTATTGGCATCATTCACTGGAAACAACGTTGATGGAGGTGGTGGACCAATGCAGTCTATGGTGCAATCATAGAGCGAGACCTCATGCTATGCTATTGGCAATCATACACTGGAACCAACGTTGATGGAGGTGGTGGACCAATGCAGTCTATGGTGTAATCACAGAGCAAGACCCCTTGCTATGGTATTGGCATCATTCACTGGAACCAACGTTGATGGAGGTGGTGGACCAATGCAGTCTATGGTGCAATCACAGAGCGAGACCTCATGCTATGCTATTGGCAATCATACACTGGAACCAACGTTGATGGAGGTGGTGGACCAATGCAGTCTATGGTGCAATCATAGAGCGAGACCTCATGCTATGCTATTGGCAATCATACACTGGAACCAACGTTGATGGAGGTGGTGGACCAATGCAGTCTATGGTGTAATCACAGAGCGAGACCCCTTGCTATGCTATTGGCATCATTCACTGGAACCAACGTTGATGGAGGTGGTGGACCAATGCAGTCTATGGTGCAATCATAGAGCGAGACCTCATGCTATGCTATTGGCATAATTCACTGGAAACAACGTTGATGGAGGTGGTGGACCAATGCAGTCTATGGTGTAATCACAGAGCGAGACCCCTTGCTATGCTATTGGCATCATTCACTGGAACCAACGTTGATGGAGGTGGTGGACCAATGCAGTCTATGGTGTAATCACAGAGCGAGACCCGTTGCTATGCTATTTGCATCAATCCCTGGAACCAACGTTGATGGAGGTGGTGGACCAATGCAGTCTATGGTGTAATCACAGAGTGAGACCCCTTGCTATGCTATTGGCATCATTCACTGGAACCAACGTTGATGGAGGTGGTGGACCAATGCAGTCTATGGTGTAATCACAGAGCGAGACCCCTTGCTATGCTATTGGCATAATTCACTGGAACCAACGTTGATGGAGGTGGTGGACCAATGCAGTCTATGGTGTAATCACTGAGCAAGACCTCTTGCTATGCTATTGGCATAATTCACTGGAACCAACGTTGATGGAGGTGGTGGACCAATGCAGTCTATGGTGTAATCACCGAGCGAGACCCCTTGCTATGCTATTGGCATAATTCACTGGAACCAACGTTGATGGAGGTGGTGGACCAATGCAGTCTATGGTGTAATCACTGAGCAAGACCCCTTGCTATGCTATTGGCATCAATCCCTGGAACCAACGTTGATGGAGGTGGTGGACCAATGCTGTCTATGGTGTAATCACAGAGCGAGACCCCTTGCTATGCTATTTGCATCATACACTGGAACCAACATTGATGCTGCTGGTTGAACAATCCAGGTTTGTATCTGAGTTCTTTCTGTTTCAGTGCGCTGCTCAACTTTTCGAAAGCACAGTTTTACTCATATGTATATAATACAACTTTCCTGAAAGAAAAGATAAATAAAAATATATACATAGTGATTGCTCGATATATTATTTTAGTTTTGCACATCACTATATTTGCTAAAGTGATTATGAATTGGCTAGGACCTTTTAAATTGAAATCATTACCAATGTACCAATTTGCCCTCGGGGGAAAAACAAGACTTCCGTCACCCAGGCCAATGTAAAGTTCAAGGAATTTCCACACGTTGATAAGGCAGATTACAGATCTTATCTCGCCGTCTATTCTTTATTTATAGTTAATAATCAAATAAGTAGAAGTGGGTGGCCAATTAAATCTTAATTGATGACGTCACCACGAAAGGAATTACCATATATTTCATCTAGTAATGGTCCGTTGAAAACAATAATGGGTTTTAGAGCTTGAAATTAGACGATTAATGACATGATTTTTACGAATTACATATCATGCCTCTTTTTCACGCAGAGAATCGCTCCAACGTGGGAATTTATTTAAATTTTGTGTGATCCATCCTTTGGATACTACACATTTCAATGATTACATTATCGTAGTTCGTAAACAATAATTATAAACATTATAAAAAAATAACATATGTAAACATTGCATATGTGTATATACAGTTGGTGTAGATCTACAAAATTGTGTCCAATTCTTGTATAAATGTATTATATCCCTTGTTGAATTTGACTAAACGTTTTCGTTTGTCCGTCGGTTTTGTAATGTAATGTACTTAAGTTTTGTTCTTCGTTCGTCAAGTAATGCACAGTCATATAAGAGGAGGTCATATGTCTGCTCAGTCTCATTGTCATATTTGCATGTATTTGTGTTTGTTAGTTTAAATTAGTACAAGTAGCTTATTGTTGGTCCGTGTCCTGATAAAAAGTGGTATTTGTTTAGAATTGCTAAGTGTTATTTTTTGTCTCTGGTTTATAGTTGGTAAGTACTTATGTAAATGTCGTCCTTTTGGAGTGTTTGTCCATCTTTCGTCCCATTTTTTTTTTTATAAGGTTCGTTTCTCAAAAGAGTTTTAATGGTCTGTTAAGTCAGTTTAGAGTATGCAATAAGTATTGATTCGTTACTTGAAGCTGTATTTGCAAGTTAGTCTGCTGTGTCATTTCCTAAATTTCCCGTGTCCTTTTATCCATACTATTGCCACTATTACATTTTTCATCTACATAGTGTAATTAATCTTCTGATCTGTTAAGTCTGTTCGTTATGGTTTTTGTTATTTTAAATGTGGTCTATGTTAATTTTGCTGCCTGTATAGATTATACTAGATAGATCATAGTCTCTCTGTCACTTGACATGTCGTGTAGTGTTTTGAGTGCCTCAGTAATTGCAAGGTTTTCTGCTTGATTGTTTGTACATAGTGGTGATAGTCTGTATTGTCCTCTCTGTATAATATTGCCGTCTTTTAAAATGATGTACGCACACCCAACGCCGTCCTTGTTTTAGCAGATTTCCCTTAAGGGAAATCAGCTATTGAGGTCGTACTCATGACGCGAGTTTCGAAAAATTTCTTCAAATGTCCATCGACCCTACCCAGGAGATGGTGAAAAAGAGGTCCGTTCAAAATTTTATATATATATATATATATATATATATATATATATATATATATATATTTGTCTGTTAACGCTCTAGTGGTCGCAATTTTTGTTTGATCGTTACCAAACTCGGAATTTACTCGTTTTATGTAAAAAGGAAGATCAAGTTAGCTGAAATCAAGCTGAAATCGGACCAGTGGGATGCGTCGGATCGAAAAATTGTATATAACCAATCTTATTGCAAATTAAATTTACTATAAATATTGTTCTATACATTTATTCTCTATCATGAATATTAACCGAGATATTTGCATTTGTATTCTGCATTGGTCGGCAGGAGTTAGCTGTTTGGTACTTTCCGAAGAGAGCTCTTGCGGCCGTTTTCGTAACTATTCGTCCCTCGTGTATAAGTTTAGTGATCCCTTACTACTTACTACTCTTATTTTTGGGCAGATTTTCCTATTGTAAAACTTCACGTGGGAAATCTGCTTAGTTTATGCAGCCCCTGCGTGACGGACTTTTTACTTCCGTCAGTGTATATATGATATGTCCACGTCATGTCTAAGTTGTCTAATGGTGTAATGTAATCCTTTGGGTGTAACCAGTATGTATATCTCACGTATTTTTCTATTTCGCATGATGTAATATTTTTTATTCTAAAGTCTTGTGGGATTTCATTCCTCAACTTCATTTCAAGCTCAATTATTTGGTTTAAATTATAGCGTTTTCAGTTAAATATTGAACCATAGGAATGCTTAAATAGAAGTGTAAAATCATAACATGATTATTCAAAGTATGCCTATTTTAATATAAGCATACTTTGATCAATGGTGTTATGATGTTGCGCTTATATTTAAGCATTCCTATGGTTCAATATTTAACTGAAGTTGCTATAATTCAAACCAAATAATACACTTAAATGAGTACTAATAATTGTTGACTCTCGCTATAGTTTTTATTATATATCTCTTTTATACTTTGTTATAGTTGTATAATTGAAGAGGCACTAACCCACTTACAGAGTTTCATTTAGTTAGTTTTTGTCTTTCATGCCCTTTAAAATTGTCCAAGTCAACTATAGTTTTTATTACTATTTCCACAATTTCGGTTGGCATTATATCCGCTTAAGATCCTTAGCCCGCCCCCCAGCGAGATGCGAGATCACATTTTTTACGCAGTGAGTGATCAACTCGACGCGCAACCTCCGTTGTCTAAGGAGGACCTGGAATGAGTTGTCTCCAACACTCTGCCGGGCCTCATTGTATCCTAAGAGTCAATGGCCAGTTCACGTTTACAAGCTGCCTGTGGACGGCATGTAAGATATAATCCTTATCCATTTTTGAGGTGCTGGATGGTGAAGGAATTATTATCTCAGGTAAGAAAAAACGCCTCGTTCCTTCACTATTCTTTATTCGTTGTGACAGAGCGCACCAACCAAGGATTCCCTGTGACTCACAATCCTTGGTTCCTGTCACATCATTGTGAAGAGGGCACTGATGATGGAGCGTATGCTCTGAAAGCGCTCTGTCACAACGAATAAAGAATAGTGAAGGAACGAGGCGTTTTTTCTTACCTGAGATATAATCCTTAGTCTTCCGTATGTACAGGGAATACTAACGATATGGACTGTGAGACGTAAATACTCTTTGGACTCCCGCTGATCCATGCTGACAGTAGTACTAGTTGTACCCAGGTACTTATAAGAGCCGTTTAGCCAATAGCCAATCAGAATAAAGCAAGCCTGTTACGTCACTCTGAAGACGGAAGTCAGAGCTGAGAAGAGTTAGTGCCATCAATATAAGCCGGTCCCTGATAAAGCTGGTGAAAACTTTATTTACTTTAAAATTTATTAAAATTATACACGACAGTAAATGATATGAAATTATTTAGCTGAAATATTTTTCTTGAAATAAAGAACTTAAAAATTACTCAAATTAATTTACCCCATTCCAATGGAAACCAAATGATTAGACCCTTTTCAGAGATACTTATCAATCGCTCATCCATAATGAAACTAATCTTTGCCTTTGTATGTTATATATTTGATCTTGTTGATCATTTGTTACCCTAGAATTTTTGTTCTATATACTTATTTTCTAATTTGAATATTAAAGGAGCTGTTTGTGTTTTGGGTTTTCAGCCATCAGTTAATTTTTTTTTTCTTTTAGCCACCCTCACTCTTGAGGTTTTCACTTACCAGTGATTGCATCTCAAAGCATTCTTGAGTATCGTGAATTTCCTTAAAGTAAACCTGCGGAAATCGAGCCAATGAGCCACATTACCTATTGGTTTAATTTTAACAGAACAAATTATAATTTTTTATTTGGCTCCTTTTAAGAGGAATTTTTTACTAGTTAACTAGAGAGTAAGAAAATGAAATATCCCAATTTTTTTCTAGATATTCCTAATTTTACTCTTCCTGCTTTTGATGGTCTGTTGCCTGGCTCTATGGATGACGTCATTGAATTACAGGAACTTCAAAGGGCTCGGAGTTCCAATAGCACATTTGTTCCACATAGTTAACAGTATTACTACATCACATGAAAGTAAGTTTTTAAAACGTTATAAATAAATAAACGGGCATCATATTATGTTATTATAACAATCATTGTTGGTCTTCAATGGCTTCTTATTTGACCCATAATATCACTAAGTCTGTCAAAACGTCATTACTTTAGGAAAATCGTATAAATATATATTAAAATAAATTCCTGTATAAGGTTATTTTTGACACGAGATGATTATGAGTGCGGGTTTACCGAATGTTCGTCAAGCGGAGGGTATGCGTAAACTGAGCTGATGTGCTGGTGTGACGTACGCTATTAAACTCATCACTACCTATATATTCTTCTTCATCTCTCAATAAAAGACATTACTTTCGTATTAAATATATTTCTTTGGTCCGTTAGTAGTCTATAGTCAAAGAGAAAGTGTCTTTAAGTCTATTCAGTAGTAAAAGTCTCAGTAATTCAATCAATCATTTATTAATTCATATATATATATATATATATATATTTATATATATATATATATATATATATATATATATAATTTGGAAAGAACCTCATTTTCGTCATCTCCTGGGGGATCGATGGACATTTGAAGAAATTTTACGTAAATCCCTTCCCTTAAAGAAAATCTGCTATAAAATATGGGTTGGCGTGTCAACTAAAATATTGAAAGACATGTCAACACTAATCCTCAAGACTTCTTTATTTATTGGGAATTATCATTAATATAAAAAACAATTATACAACATAAGCTGCACTCTCACCTGAGATATCACTCAAATTTGCCTCGTTTAAGATAACATATTTTTATATTACGTATAAAAAACAAATATTACCAATAAGCTGGCAGATATGTGGCAGCTACCATCAGAAATATGGCGGCTATATATATATATATATATATATATATATATATATATATATATATATTATTTTTTTTTTATATTTTCCTTTGCACAATACCCATGCACAAAGGGCGTTTATTTGCTACATGTACCATACTATTACAGTATATAACATGTATGCTCATAATACATCGTGTTTTGTATACAAGAAATGTTCATAAATTTGTTCTTAAAGTTAATAAAAAAAATAAATTAAAAAGAAAATGAAAAAAAATAAACGAAAAAGAAAAAAAAAATGAAAAACAAAAAAGATAAATAAATAAATAACGTACATAATGAAAGAACAAACAATCAAAGTGATGAAAAATTAGTACGCATAATCAGAAAATCGAAACAATCCAATAAATGTTAATTTCACTTCATTAAGAAAGTTATGCCACTCATTCTATTGCATTATTCTTGATGTAGGCCTTAAAAAGGAAAAAAAAATGGAAGGAAGACTTAAATTATTATTCATTAAGTAAGGTGTTTAAGATGTCCGCTGTTGCTATTAAGGTTTTAGAAAAATGCCTAAATACTAATGGGTATTTTTTAAACAAATTCTTTAGATTTATTGGCCACTGGTCATTGTTTTTGATAAGTGTTTGTTGGAGTGTGTTTCGTAACTGAGTAGTCAGTGTCCAAGTGTAGATGAGGTGTTCTATAGTCTGTTCACTCGTTCTGTCACAGGGGAAGTTTTTGTCATTTAGTATTTTGAACCTATGTAAGTAAGATTTAGTAGTTCCGTGTCCAGTGAGTACTTTTGTCGAGTAAAAGTCAGTAGCAGTACAGGTGTTTACGTATTCCTCAATATTTGGGATGAATCTTTTTAAATGCTTGCCTTTCTCTGCTTTGTCTCATCGCTCCTGCCACTGTTTTATTGTGTCCGTGCGTAACGTGTATTTTAGAGTTTGTTTTGTTATGTTGGAGTATGTTATGGGGATGTTTTGGTCCTTGGATGCTTTTTTTGCAATTTTGTCAACTAATTCGTTTTCGTAAAGTCCGGCATGTCCTTTGACCCAAGTCAAATATATTTTTGTATTGTGGGTTTGAATGTCTATAATTAGTTGCCTACTGTGTTCTGTCAATGGGTCATGTATGTCTGTATTTATTAGTTTTTGTATTGTTATCTTTCTGTCTGTGTTTACAGTTACTATTAGTCTGTGTTTATATATATATATATATATATATATATATATATATATATATATATACCCCTTGTGCAAATATCTCTATAAATATTCAAGATAGAGAATAAATTTATGTAACAATATTTGTAGTACATTTAATTTGCTAAAATTTTGTGTTTCTACAAACTCTCTCTCTCTCTCTCTCTCTCTCTCTCTCTCTCTCTCTCTCTCTCTCTCTCTCTCTCTCTCTCTCTCTCTCTCTCTCTCTCTCCTCTCTCTCTCTCTCTCACACACTCTCTCTCTCTGTCTCTGGCGTCCTTAGTACGTCCTCAATAGCTGATTTCCCTTAAGGGTGATCTGCTAAAACATTATGTGTATCTCGTCTGGGTTCCAAAGATCCTTGGATTTCCTATGAATAGAATTTCGCCTCCTAGATACAATCATTTCAGCAATGGCGCAACAAGCGTCAAACGTTCAAGAATCGTTTATGAGCAAAGTGATTAATTATCCTCGACTGTGCACCATTTAAGCTGTTGTGCGTGTGTAATATAGAGACACGGGCGTAGGCACCCTGTTGTGCAACGCGTTATACAACGCAACTCACACAAAGAGACCCATCCTCAAAACCCTTCTCAAGGACGCCCGGTACAGGAATGCCAGTGACTTCCTAGTGACCCAATGGCATCACATTACATATGTTTATAATTTCCTCATGTGTGGGCTCCAAAGATATAATTTACCTTCCTTGTTGTTTATTTTATTTTCCAATCGGAATAAGACTAAGAATGGAAGGACATTTGACTCAACCGGCTAACTTAAGAAACGGTGTGAAAAGATTTCTTAGCTGACTCAAAAGTTAGGTATTCTAAAATCCATCTGATTGAAATTATTGTGCTCCCTTTAGCAACCAACTTCAGCAGTTTACGTAGGACCTAGGCCCTTTCAACTATATAGAAGTTTATTATCGAAGTTGAAATTTTTACTTCAATTGGCTGTCTATATAGTACTAGTAAAAATCTTGATTTTATATTCAGTCCCAAGTTTACAAAAATTGAAAAATCCATATTTTAAAGATCTATAAAAAGTGTATGATTTTTTTAACATTTGTTTGTAATTATGTTTATTTTCAGCAAATAACCCTTAAGGGAAATCAGCTATTGAGGTCGTACTCATGACACGATTTTCGACATTTTTCCAACGATCCTACCTAGGATATGACGAAAATAAGATCTGTTGAAAATTGTACATATAATTATATATATATATATATATATATATCTATATATATATATATATATCTATATATATATAAAATTGTAACCTCTGTCTGTACATTGATTTTTTTCGCGAAATTTCACGATAACTTTTCGTTTCACATGTCATAGACACCATAACTGCATTTTGTTTCTTTGGTGTCTGTTTGTTTGTTTGTTTGTTTGTTTATTTGTTTGTTTGTTTGTTTGTTACCTTTTCACGCATAAACGGCTGAACCGAATTTTATGAAACTTGGTATATATATTACTACTAACCCAACTTAGACTTTAGGCTATATTAATATCCTCTGGGACGAATAGGAGTGGGGGTTATAAGGAAAGCCAGAAATTAAAAATAGCTATATTTCGTTTCCTATTGGTTTTTTTGGCAAATATGATCATAACAAAAGTTGTTTATTTTGTTGTTTAGAGTAACTTTTGTCATATACACATTTTTCGTATACCGAATTATAAACGAGATATACGCTGAAACCTATAGCGGAAGTGAACAATTTTATTTTGGGACAAAAGACCCCAACCGAAATTAATAAAACTGGGTATATGTATTAGCACTAACGCTTTTATTATAACAAGCCATACCAACATTTCTAGGGAAGGGCAGGAGTGGGGGTTATGAGGGAAGCCAGAAATTAAAAATAGCGATATTTCGTTTCCTATTGGGTTTTCGGCAAATATGAACATAACAAAAATTGTTTTTTTTTTTGTAATTTAGAGTAACTTTTATTATCGTCGTATACCGAAGTATAAAGGTGTTATACGCTAAAAATTATAGCGGGAGTCAACAAATTTATTTGGCACAAAAGACTCAACCGAACTAAACCAAACTCGGTATGTGAATTAGTACTAACGCCTTCCTTATAATAAGCCATACTAACATTTATAGGGACGGGCAGGAGTGGGGGTTATAAGGGAGGCCTGAAATTAATAATAGTGATTTCCTATTGGGGTTTCACCAAATATGCACATAAAAAAAGTTGTTTATTTTGTTATTTAGAGAAATTTCCTCAACACTTCATTTCAATATGAACTACCAGGTACCTCACCTTAAAAAATTAATTCAAATGTATGTCAATATTTTCTCCTTAATAATTCAAATCTATGCATAATACACAGGAAACGGGAAATATGACAATATGCAGGACAGTGAAGTCTTACATAAAAAATTAATTTCATTATTAACAAACCCACAGAAACGACGGGTGTTACCCCTAAACACTGGGATGGGTAAATGTCATGAAAAGTATAGCCTTGCCAAAAATATATCATCACCATTCAGCCTCAACTGAATTCCCGAGCGAAGCCGGGTATCTGAGCTAGTATATATATATATATATAAAATTGTAACCTCTGTCTGTACATTGATTTTTTTCGCGAAATTTCACGATAACTTTTCGTTTCACATGTCATAGACAACATAACTGCATTTTGTTTCTTTCGTGTATGTTTGTTTGTTTGTTTGTTTGTTTGTTTGTTACCGTTTCACGCATAAACAGCTGAACCGAATTTTATGAAACTTGGTATGTATATTACTACTAGCCCAACTTAGACTTTAGGCTATATTAATATTCTCTGAGACGTACAGGAGTGGGGGTTATAAGGGAGGCCTGAAATTAAAAATAGCGATATTTCGTTTCCTATTGGTTTTTAGGCAAATATTTACATAACAAAAGTTATTTATTTTATTATTTAGAGTAACTTTTGTTATATACACTTTCGTCGTATACCTAAATATAAATGAGTTATACGCTAAACATTATAGCGGGAGTCAACAATTTTATTTGGTACAAAAGAATCAACCGAACTAAATAAAACTCGGTACGTGTATTAGGACTAACGACTTCATTATAACAAGCTATACCAACATTTCTAGGGACGGGGAGGAGGGGGGGGGTTGTAAGGAAGGCCAGAAATTAAATATAGCTGTATTTCGTTTCCTATTGGTTTTTTGGCAAATATAAACATAACAAAAGTTGTTTATTTTGTTATTTAGAGTAACTTTTGTTATATACACATTCGTCGTATACCTAAATATAAATGAGTTATACGCTAAAAATTATAGCGGGAGTTAACAATTTTATTTGGCACAAAAGAATCAACCGAACTAAATAAAACTCGGTACGTGTATTAGGACTAACGCCTTCATTATAACAAGCCATACCAACATTTCTAGGGACGGGCAGGAGTGGGGGTTGTGAGGGAGGCCAGAAATTAAATATAGTGGTATTTCGTTTCCTATTGGTTTTTTGGCAAATATAAACATAACAAAAGTTGTTTATTTTATTATTTAGAGTAACTTTTGTCATATTCATTTTTGTCTTTTAACAAACAATAAACGAGATACACTATAAGCTAAAGCGGGAGTCAACTATTTCATTGGGCGCTAACAATTAAACCGAACTTAAAAAAACTTGGTATGTCAATTAGCATTAATTCTTCCATGATTATTAGCTATATTAAAATGTTTAGGTTAGAACGGGAGTGGGGGTTATAAGGGAGGCCTGAAATAAAAATTCACGATATTTCGTTGTCTATTTGATTTTCGACAAACATTCACATAACAAATGTTGTTTACTTTGATATTTAGATTAACTTTTGTTTTATACATTTCTCCATGAACAATGTGTGGAGAAAGTAATTTGCGTAGAAATATTATATTATAGAAAAATTAATTCAATCTATTTTAATATTTTGTCCTTAATAACTAAAATCTATGCATAATGCACAGGATACGGAAAATATGACAATTTGGAGGACAGTGAACACTTACATAAAAAAATAATTTTATTATTAACAAATGCCAACAACGGGCATTAACCCTAAAAACTGGGACGGGTAAATGTCAAAATATTGTGCAAAGTAAAGCCTTGCCAAAAAAATGCCATCACCATTCAGCCTCAAATAAATTCCCGAGCGAAGCCGGGTATCTGAGCTAGTATATATATAAAATTGTAACCTCTGTCTGTACATTGATTTTTTTCGCGAAATTTCACGATAACTTTTCGTTTCACATGTCATAGACAACATATCTGCATTTTGTTTCTTTCGTGTATGTTTGTTTGTTTGTTTGTTACCTTTTCACGCATAAACGGCCGAACCGAATTTTATGAAACTTGGTATGTATATTACTACTAACCCAACTTAGACTTTAGGCTATATTAATTTTCTCTGAGATGAACAGGAGTTATTAAGCCTGAAATTAAAAATAGCGATATTTCGTTTTCTATTGGTTTTTCAGTATATATGCACATAACAAAAGTTGTTTATTTTGTTATTTAGAGTAACTTTTGTTATATACACTTTTGTCGTATACCGCAGTTTAAATGCGTTATACGCTAAAAATTATAGCGGGAGTCAACAATAAAAAAAACACTCAACCGAACTAAATAAAACTCGGTATGTGTATTAGCAGTGAAGCCTTCATTATAATAAGCCATACCAACATTTCTATGGATGGGCAGGTGTGGGGGTTATAAGGGAAGCCTGAAATTAAAAATAACGATATTTCGTTTCCTATTGGTTTTTTCGCAAATATAAACATAAAAAAAGTTGTTTATTTTGTTATTTGTAGTAACTTTTGTTATATACACTTTTGTCGTATACCTAAGTATAAATGAGTTATACGTTAAAACTTTAGCGGGCACTAACGGCTGAACCGAACTTAACAAAACTCGGTATGTCAATTAGCATTAATTCTTCCATGATTATAAGTTATATTAAAATTTTTAGGTTCGAACGGGAGGGGGGTTAAAAGGGAGGCCTGAAATAAAAATTCACCATATTTACATGTATAACAGACGGAAAATATAAAAATATCGAAGACTGTGAAGCCTTATCGAACAAATAATTCTATTATTAGCAAATCCACGGCAACGACGGGTATCAATCCTAAGCACTGGGACGGGTAAATGTCAAAATATTGTGCAATGTAAAGCCAGCTAAAAAATACCATCACCATTCAGCCTCAAATGAATTCCCGGGCGAAGCCAGGTATCTGAGCTAGTATATATATATATTTGTCTCTTACCGCCGCTCTAGCAGTCGCAATTAATGTTTGATCAAACTCGATATTTACCCGTTGTATGCAAAAAGAAAGATCAGGTACGTTCATGGCTGAAATCAGTTAAGGGGAGGGGGGGGGTTAAGAGGGGGATTTTCGAAAATTAGAAGAATCTCCGTTACTATACGTCGGATCGAGAAATTGTATATACCCAACCAATTTTATTGCAAATGTATTGCTTCTTAAATGTTGTTAAGTACGTTTTTTCACAACCCTGATTATTGACAGAGATATTGACATTTTTCAGTGCGTGACGGACTTTTGTTTAGTATGCGTTACTAATGCCCTACTCCTACTCATGTCCTATTAACAATAAGCTGTTATAAGCAACAGCAAATTTGTTTGTGATGACGTCTTCAATTAGCAGATTTCCCTTAGGGGAAATCAGCTATTGAGGTCGTACTCATGACGCGAGTTTCGAAAAATTTCTTCAAATGTCCATCGATCCTACCCAGGAGATGACGAAAAGGAGGTCCGTTCAAAATTATATATATATATATATATATATATATATATATATATATATATATATATTTATATATATATTTGTCTGTTAACGCTCTAGCGGTCGCAATTTTTGTTTGATCATTACGAAACTCGATATTTAACCGTTTTATGTAAAAAGACAGATCAATTTCGTAAATGGCTGAAATCGGTCTAGAAGGAGGGGGGGGGGTTAGAATGGGGGATTTTCGAAAATTCAAAATATCTCCATTATTATGCAACGGATCGAAAAATTGTATAGTACCAACCTTATTGCAAATTAAATTTACTATAAATATTGTTATATACATTTATTCTCTATCTTGAATATTAACTGAGATATTTGCATTTTTATGAAGTCTGTGGTCGGGTATAGTTCGGATTAGGTCGGCCGTTTTCGTAACTGATCGGCTCAGGTGGAAGCTTCTTCTAACCTTACCTGCCGTTTCTAACCTTACCTTACCTTCGTTACTTTGTGAGATTTATGCAAATACGTTCTGTTCATCCGCCCCCCCCCCACTTCTTTAGTTCTTGGACTACTAAAATTTGAGTTATTAAAATATAAATTATTCTTACAATTCAGAAGCCGTTTCAGTTCGGAATTTATTAAAATTAACTGAAAGATTTCTCATTTCCGTTTGTATTTAATCAAGGTGGTGTTGTGTTAACAGTATGCAGGTTTCTCTATTGTAAAACTTCACGTGGGAAATCTGCTTAGCTTACGCAGCCCCCTACGTGACAGAATTTTTTTAGATTTTGTATTCTTGGCTCGAAAATATTTATTTCATCAATAGGATACTCGATATTTAACGGTTCCATTAACGTTCCACACTGAAGTTCGTTGTAATTAATGACAGAAATCTGACCAAGAATAGGGGAGGGTTTATAATGAGGGGGATTCGAAATATCTCCGCTATTATGAGTCGGAGCGACAATGTTTGCTGAACCAATTTTCTAAAAACAATTAATGCTCTACAATTATTTTTCTGTAGAATGTTTCGTAATTCAAATACTAAGCGAGTTATTTGTACTTCCTTCTTTTCATCCGTCAGTAAACCCCAGTTTTACTCATAGAATTTTTACATAGAAATAGAAATTATAATGTGAGAAGAGATTAATAGTCTGCCATTCTAACTCGAGGGGATTCAGCTTAGTTTACGCAGCCCCTGCACGAAGGAGTTTTTTGATTAAATCGCTTCATTATAAATTTAATTAACATACTGAGTTATTCTTATAAAAACCACATAACTGGTCGTAATTGACATTCGTCAAGATTTGTTTGTTAATATTTTTATTAGCAATTACTGTGATTGCATCAGTGTTTTCTGGCTGTGTTATCTAGTACTCATGACACACAAGATGTCATGTTTAATTTACCATCAAGTGTATTTGATATCGACAATTGTAAAAAACATTTAAAAATAATGAACTACACTCATCAAAGTCCATCGACGTGCTATTAGGTAACTATATGTACAACTATATATATTCATCACTCTGCCAAGTAAATGAAAGACAACCTATCCTTATCTTATGTGGTTGTTGGTCACTTAGGTTGAAATAAAACTACATCAGCTTGCCGACTTTTTGGCAAAATTTAATACCATTGTGAAGGCCTGTAATGTTACATGTATATTAATAAAAACAAGTCCGTCACGCAGGGGCTGCGTAAACTAAGCAGATTTTCCACGTAAAGTTATACAATAGAGAAATCTCTATACGAGAGAACAGTTACGGAAACGGCCGAACTAGCTTTTGTCGGGAAACTCACTCGTCTCCCCACATTTAATAAAAATGCAAATATCTTAGTTAATATACAAGATAGAGAATAAATTTATAAAACAATATTTACAGTAAATTTAATTTTCAATAAGATCGGTTCTATACAATTTTTTGATCCAACGCATGGTAACGGAGATATTTCGAAAAGTTCCTCCTCTAAACCCCCCCCCCACCTCCACCTGGTCCGATTTCAGCCATTAATGAACTTGATCTGTCTTTTTGCATAAAACGTTTAAATACCGAGTTTGGTAACGATCAAAGAAAAATTGCGACCACTAAAGCGTTAACAGACAAATATACATATACATATTTATATATATATATATATATATATATATATATATATATATATATATATATATATATATATATATATATATATATTGAACGGGCCTCATTTTCATCATCTCCTGGATAGGATCGATGGACATTTGAAGAAATTTTTTTCGAAAATCGTGTCATGAGTACGACCTCAATAGCGGATTTCCCCTGAGGGAAATCTGCTAAAAAAGTCCGTCACGCAGGAGCTGCGTAAACTAAGCAGATTTCCCACGTGAAGATTAATAATAGATAAACCTACATACTGCTAACACAACACCACCGTGAATATTAAGTGAATAAATACAAACCGGCGGAAAGCGTCCCAAGTGTAAACAAACAGGTCACCAACGGCACACCGGAAAGAAAAACAGTAACTGAAACATATCAGATTATAACATATTCATTTTATAGAAATCTATGTACCTAGTACTATAATTATAATTAAAAAGAATAATTTTTGTCTCAATCAATCAAATTTTAGTAGTCCAAGAATTTAAAACGGAGTGGGGGGGGGGGGCCCAAAAGCATATTTGCATCTGCCTCGTATAATAAAGGTCTCTGGAGAAAAATATTTGGTATTTAAGCTTCGAATAATGTCGTTTATTATATAGCAGAATACTGTTTATGTAACAAGAGTAGGAGTGGGGTTTACTGAATGCTGCAAACTAAAAAATGCAAATATCTCGGTTAATATTCGAAATAGAGAATAAATGCATATAACAATATGTATAGCAAATTTAATTTGCAATACGATTCAATCTATCTACTTTTTCGATCCGACTTATAGTAACGGAAATATTTCGAATTTTCAAACTTCTCAACCCTCTAAACCCCACCTCCCCAAGTCCGATTTCAGCCGTTAACGATTATTATTATTATTATTTTTTTTTTTCATAAAACGACTAAATATCGAGTTTGCTAACGTTAAAAAAACAATTGCGACCACTAGAGCGGTAACATACAAATATGTAGACATTTTGATCGTTTGGGTGACGCCCTGGATGGTTTAGATTCACAAATCAGTTTGGGAGATGGAGCAGGAGTGGGGGTTGTAAGAGAGGCCTACAATTAAAAATAGAGATATTCCGTTTACTACTGGTTTTTCGGCAAATATGCACAGGGTAAAAGTTGTTTATTTTGTTATTTAGAGTAACTTCTTTTATTTTCACTTTTGTCATATAATAAATAATAAACGAGATATACACTAAAAAATTAAAGTAGAAGCTAACAATTTTACTTTGCACTAACGATTGAATCGAACTTAATAAAACTCTATATGTAAATTACCAATAATTCTTCCATGATTATAAGCTATATTAATTTTTTTAGGTTCGAACGGGAGTGGTGGTTATAAGGGTGGCCTGAATAAAAATGTCCCCGATATTTCATTTTCTATTTGTTTTTAGGCAAACGTGCACATAACAAAAGTTATTTTTGTGTTCTTAAATGTAGCGTTTGTTTTAAACATAATATTATTACATTTAAAATCCTAATCGCTTGAAATATCATGCAAATATCCGCTAATATACTATATATATACACACACGCACGCACGCACACGCACACACACAGTTTGAACGGACCTCATTTTCTTCATCTACTAGGTAGGATCGATGGACATTTCAAAAAAAAATTCGAAAATTGCGTCATGAGAATGACCTCAATAGCTGATTACCCTGTAGGGAAATCTGCTAATAAGGTTACTTTTTCGAATTGTCATTTATGTACTGTCTCCAACCCTCCTTCCCAAGAGAGCGTTTTATCAGATTTCCCTTAAGGTAAACCAACTATTGAGGTTGTACTCATGACGCGCTTTTTGAAAACTTCCCTGAAATGTCCATCGATCCTATTTGAGAAATTATAAAAATGATGTCCGTTCAAAACTGTATATATATGTCTGTTGTCCGTTCGAGTGGGCGCAATCTTATTTTTTAGCGTTACGAACCTTAATGATTAAACGTTTTATGTAAAAGTAAAGATCACATTCTTTAATAGCTTTATTCGGACCCGTGGGAGGGGGGGGGGTTCGATATATATAATTTTTCATTTTCATTTTCAACATCTATTAGGTGGGACCGGCGGATATTTGAGGAGATGTTTCCAAAATCGCGCCATGAATACAACCTCGATAGCTAATATCCCTTTAGGAAAATTTGCTAAAACCATTTACACATTGGTCTTCAGTTATTACCCATCTCACAAGTAATTGGTTTAATAAAGGCCCTGCTCATAATCTTAGAGACCGCATGTGCCCGCATCAGCTGTCGAGATGTCAAGATATATGACACCTGGGAATGACAGATCTAAGAGGTTGCGTAATAATAGTTACAAAAGATTTCAAAATCAGTTCTCGGGGTTTGAATTTGTTTCATCTCACGTCTGTTGGAATGGATTCACATATTGTTTGAGAATTGACAACACCGAACCCATATTATGTATTCGGTGAATACAATTAGTCACAGAAGTTCATAATTTCATTGTAACTATAGGTTTCTTCTTCTCCAAATCGGCTTTCTGTTCCAGCGGTTATGCTCGTCACACTTCATTATGCTAATTTCTTCTTCTTTCTTCTGGTCACTCATCCACGGGCTGCGTAAACTATGGAGATTTCCTTTGTGCACCGATGGCACACTATTGCCCTCAACTCACCAAGTGTTCTCTATTTCCAAATGAATGGCTGATGTGTAGTACGGGGACAAAGCAGAAACCAATAAAGTCAGTCACGCAGGGGCTGCGTAAACTAAGCAGATTTCCCACGTGAAGTTTAACAATAGAGAAATCTGCCTAATAACAACTGTAGTAGTAAGAAACCTCTAAACCTAAAACATTATTTAGGACGTAATAACCCAGTAGTTTCTCGCCCCAAAAAACAGTTAACCTAACTAAACCTATTCACGAGGGACGAATAGTTATGGAAACGGCCCCCAGAGCTATCGGTGAAAAGTCCGAACATAGCCGACTCATGGCGGCCACACGCAGAATACAAATGCAAATATCTTGGTTAATATTCAAGATACAGAATAAATGTATAGAACAATACTTATAGAAAATGTAATTTGCAATAAGATTTATTTTATACAATTTTTTGATCCGACGCATAATAATGGGGATATTTTGAATTTTCAAAAATCCCCCCTCTAAACCCCCCCTCCTACTGGTCCGATTTCAGCCATAACGAACTTGATCTTCCTTTTTACATAAAACGATTAAATTCCGAGTTTGGTAACGATAAAAAAAAAAGTGCGACAGATAGAGCGTCAACAGTCTTATATATATATATATATATATATATATATATATATATATATATATATATATATAATTTTAAACGGACCTCATCTTCGTCTTCTCCTGGGTAGGAACGATGGACTTTTGAAGAAATTTTTCGAAACTCGCATCATGAGTACGACCTCAAAAGCTGATTTCCCTTAAAGGAAATCTGCTAAAAGTGCGAAGATCTCAATATCTGAATTATAAAAATATGCATGGAACAACAATTGTAGGGCATTATTGCTTGAACAAGATTAATTATATAGATATTTTCTATTGGACTCACAATAATCGAGATATGACTATTCGCTTTCCCCTTTAATGCCCCCCCCCCATTCTATAGTCGTGTTCAGCCATTAACGACTATGAACTAAAGTGTTGCATATAACGGTTAAATATTTAATATGGTGCATAAAAATGTTCGAGTTAAGGACGTAGAATCTTAACTGATTCACAGCAAAAGTTCAATGAAATTTCATGTAAACCTAAAAGTTCGTTAATCCAAATACGAGAAGTAAAATTTTAGAGACATGAAAAATTCGAAATACTTCCGTTTCTAAAAATCATGTGACCATTTCCTCCTATTTTCTATTGGGTTTAATTTTAACATATTAAGCAGCCATTGAGGTTGTACTCATGATGCGATTATCGAAAAGTTTCCTCAAATGCCCATCGAACTTGCGTAGGTGATAACGAAAATGGGGCTCGTTTAAAAACTATATATATATATATATATATATATATATATATATATATATATATCGAAAATTCAACCTATCTCGGTTATTATGAGTCGGATCGAAAAATTGTATGCATCCAAACATTTTGCTAATTTAATTTTCGATAAATGTTTGTCCTATAAATGCTTCCTCTTTCTCGTATATTATCCAAAATATTTACATTTTATTTTAATATTAAACCTTCAGTGTATCCCAACTATTATTCATTGCTCGGTTACAATTAACCAACACATTATGTAGAGTACTATTCTAAGCATAAATTACAAATAGTGCTATCGACAGACCTCCACTGTGTGAGATACATGAAAATGTTATAGAACATTTAGTCCTAGGAATCCGTTTTTGAAGATATCAAACATTTTATGGATTTCTGTGGGCATGATAATAAGAAAAGAGCAGCTTATGAAAGAACTGAAAATTGCAGAGTAATTCTCCAACTCCCGATCTCCTCATTATGGGGAAGCTAATGGTGTTAGAAATTCCCAAATCTAGCAACATTGAGACGGGTATCCTCGGCTCCACTGTGAAAAAAATCAGATGAGTGAGCAGATCTCTCACAACCTGGTGATCTCATATCACCATAAAGTCCGTCACGCAGGGGCTGCGTAAACTAAGCAGATTTGTCACGTGAAGTTATACAATAGAGAAATCTGCCTAATAACAACAGTAGTAGTAAGGAATCTCTAAACCCATTCACGAGTGACTTACAGTTACGGAAACGGCCGCCCTAGCTCTCTGCGGAAAGTCCCGAACATAGCCGACTCCTACCGACCACACACACAATACAAATGCAAATATCTCGGTTAATATTCAAGATATAGAATAAATGTATAGAACAATATTTATAGTAAATTTAATTTTCAATAAGATTGGTTATATACAATTTTTTGATCCGACGTATGGTAACGGAGATATTTCGAATTTTCGAAAATCCCCCTATAAACCCCCCTCCCACTGGTCCGATTTCAGCCATTAACGAACTTGATCTGTCTTTTTGCATTTCCCCTACGGGAAATATGATAATAAGTAAAAATCAGATGAATGGAAGTTCGGGTATTCTGAAGGCCGAAATCAAGAATGAAATAATAACTCTCATAATATTTGACTTACAAAAATATGTATAGAATAACAATTATAGTGCGTCAATACTTTAACAAGGTTGCAATATAATCTCAAGATGTTGAACGAAACAGTTATATAAATAGTTTGGTAAAGAACAAATAAACTCTTAACTAATGAGTCATCACACTACATATTTGCACATATCTAGCACAATAAAAGTTCACTGAAAACTGTGTTAGGTATTCAAGCTTCGAATAAAGTATAATAGCTATAATATGGCATGAATAGGTTTACTGCAGGCTGAAAACATCTCGTTTAATATTCAAAACAATCTTTATGTATCAAAGTATATAATAGTCAGAAGATAAAGACCAGGGACAAATTCACTACAAAAGAAATGAAAAAACACCAGACGAATGAAAAACCACGATCAAGGTCCATTACAGGTTGAGATGTTGCGTCGTCTACTTGGAGATATCCCGGGCTGAGGGGATCGAAATTAAATTGAACCTCTTAATATCGAAAAGGAACATTAATATCAAAGGCGATGGTTGTCCGCTCAAGTTTGCGACAGCAGATTTCTTCTCAACATCCAGGACGTGAGGTAGGCTCCCTCTGTTTGTTTCTGTTCGTTATAACATATTCAAGATATTGCTATAATATATTAAGTTTATTAATCTATACAGCTCAGTGTTCAGTTAACTCTTGTGATGTTTATACATATTTTCAATTGTTCTTAAGGATTTATTGATTTAACTTGAATGTTGGTAAATACATATATATAACAGTTTTAAAAGAATCCAATTTTCGTCAATTCCTAGATTGGATGTTTGAGAAACATTTTCGGGAATTACATCATCCCTTAAGGGAAATCTGCTAACATTGAGACGCGTATCCTTCAATTTCCTGCACATGTCAAACCTTCCATCCTGTGAACAGCGCACATCCCTTTATTAGTGTTTGACGTCATAGAGCGGACCCGTCCTCTCCCCACCCCCCTTCATCACCAGACTCCAGCAGTTCGCCCTTCACAGCCTTCCCCAGCTCCTGAGGCAACAGTCATGGCGAAGCTACTCCCTTATCTATTACTCCTCATGCTGTTCTTATCAGCTCTAGCTGCCCCGCATCACGCAGGTAAGCAATCATTCTTCAATGTCAGACTGCAAGAATTCACTATAATTTTTATTTTCTAGGACAAAGAATGGGAAGTAATATAATCCCGGACATTGTTCCATTAAGATCCCTTTAAAGATCCTACTTAGGAAATAATGAAAGTGAAATCTGGTTATAATGACATCTCTCTCTCTCTCTCTCTCTCTCTCTATATATATATATATATAGATATATATATATATATATATAGATATATATATATATCTTAGCCCCGCTCCCCTGCTTCGCCGGGGAATTGTTTAGAGGGTGAAACGTGATGGCATTTTAGCAGATTTCCCTTAAGGGAAATCAGCTATTCAGGTTGTACTCATGACGGAATTTTCGACATTTTTCTTCAAATGTCCATCGATCCTACCTAGTAGATGACGAAAATGAGGTCCGTTCAAAACTGTATATATATATATATATATATATATATATATCTCTATATATATATATATATTCTATATATATATATATATATATATATATATATATATATATATATATATCTATATCTATATATATATATATATATATATATATATATATATATATATATATATATATATATTTGTCTGTTACCGCTCTAGCGGTCGCAATTTTTGTTTAATCCTTACCAAACTTCATATTTAAGCGTTTTATGTAAAAAGGAAGATCAAGTTCGTTAACGGCTGAAATCGGACCAGTGGGAGGGGGGGTTTAGAGGGGAGGATTTTCGAAAATTCAAAATATCTCCGTTACTATACGTCGGATCGAAAAATTATACAGAATCAATCTTATTACAAATTAAATTTACTATAAATATTGTTATATACATTTATTCTCTATCTTGAATATTAACCGAGATATTTGCATTTTTCAGTTTTCACCAAACCGCCACTTCTACTCTTGTTACGTAAACAATACTCTGATACATAATAAATCACATTATTGGAAGTTTAAATACCAAAAATTGTATTCAAGAGACCTTTATTATACGAGATACATGCAAATATGTCCTGGTGCCCCCCCCATCTTAAAGTTTTGGACTACTAAAATTTTATTGATTGAGATAACAATTATTCTGACTCATTATTAATTACAGTACTAGATATAGTAAATAGTTCTCGATAAAATTAATGTGTTATATTCTGATATATTTCATTAATTGTTTTTCTTTCCGGTGTGAGGCGGGACCCGTTTGTTTACATTTCTAACCTAACGCTTCCTGTCGGCAAGCTATTGAAATTGGATGAAACATTTCTTATTTCCGTTTGTATTTATTCACGGCGTTGTGTTAGCAGTATGTAGATTTATCTATTACTAAACATCACGAGGGAAATCTGCTTAGTTTACGCAGCCCCTGCGTGACGGACTTTTTTTGGCAAGGCTTTACTTTGCACACTATTTTGACATTTACCCGTCCCAGTGTTTAGGGTTTATACCCGTTGTTGGCATTTGTTAATAATAAAATTAATTTTTTATGTAAGACTTCACTGTCCTCCATATTGTCATATTTCCCGTCTCCTGTGCATTATGCATAGATTTCAGTTATTAAGGACAAATTATTAACGTAGATTTGAATTAATTTTTCCAGGTGATGTACCTGGTAGTTCAAATTGGAATGAATTGTTGAGCATATCAATATTTCTACAAAAATTACTTGCTCCACACATTGTTCCTGGAGAAATGTATAAAACAAAAGTTAATCTAAATAACAAAGTAAACAACTTTTGTTATGTGCATGTTTGTCGAAAAACAAATAGACAATGAAATATCGCGAATTTTTATTTCAGGCCTCCCTTATAACACCCACTCCCGTTCTAACCTAAAAATTGTAATATAGCTTATAATCATGGAATAACTAATGCTAATTGACATACCGAGTTTCGTTAAGTTCGGTTCAATCGTTAGCGCCCATTAAAATAGTTAACTCCCGCTTTAGTTTATAGTGTATATCTCGTTTATACTTTGTTATAAGACAAAAGTGAATATAACTAAACTTACTTTAAATTAAAAAATAAACTACTTTTGTAACGTGCATATTTGCAGAAAAACGAATTGAAAACGAAATACAGCTATTTTTAAATTCAGGGCTCCCTTACAACCCCCACTCCTGTCCGCCCCTAGAAATGTTGGTATGGCTTGTTATAATGAAAGCTAATACACATACCGAGTTTTATTTATTTCGGTTTGGTCTTTTGTCCCAAATAAAATTGTTCACTTCCGCTATAGGTTTTAGTGTATATCTCGTTTATAATTCGGTATACGAAAAAAGTGTATATAACAAAAGTTACTCTAAATAACAAAATAAACAACTTTTGTTTTGTTCATATTTGCCGAAAAACCAATAAGAAACGAAATATCGCTATTTTTAATATTTTTAATGTCAGGCTTCCCCTATAACCCCCACTCCTGTTCGTCTCAGAGGATATTAATATAGCATAAAGTCTGAGTTGGGTTAGTAGTAATATACATACCAAGTTTTATAAAATTCGGTTCAGCCGTTTATGCCTGAAAAGGTAACAAACAAACAAACAGACGCCAAAGAAACAAAATGGAGTTATGGTGTCTATGACATGTGAAACGGAAAGTTATCGTGAAATTTCGCGGAAAAAATCAATGTTATAAAAATCAATCAACAGACAGAGGTTACAATTTTATATATATATATATATATATATATATATATATATATATATATATATATATACAAAACTGTTGTCATATCTGTACATACCATCGTAACGGGCTGATGGTCGAGTACAGTTGGCAAGCGCTTTCGAAGTGATGGCACCATCTTCAAGCCGTTGAGAGTACAACACTAACGCCTTGAAGATGGTGTCTTTGCATCGAAAACGCTTGTCAACTGTATTCGACAATCAGCCAGTGACGACGGTCTTCACCAACAGATATGACAACAGAATCATCTATACAGGCATTTCCAACCCTTTAATTGATTTACTATATATATATAAACTTTGAATTGACCTCATTTTCGTCATCTACTAGATAGTATCGATGAACATTTGAGGACATTTTTCGAAAATTGCATCATGAGTACATCCTCAAAAGTGGGATTGCATATGGTATCCTCAGACGTTTTAGGAGTATAGCTAACAGGAAGGGTTTCACTATTCCAGGTCTGTCCTTTCTAAACCTCTCCCTTGCCCTTCAGAGGTGCTTGACCCTCGCCTCGTGCCTTCTCTAGCCCTTTGTCCATTTTAGCGGATTTCCCTCGACAGAAATCATCTGTTGAAACTGTACTCATTAATTGATTTTATTTGAAAAATGTCTTCATGTGTTCATCGACCCATCCTTCGATATGACTTTGGTAACGATTAACCAAAATTTGCACCGGCAAGAGCGGTAACAGGCAAATATATATATATATATATATATATATATATATATATATATATATGAGTGTGTGTGTGTGTGTGTGTGTGTGTGTCTATTTGTCTGTAACCAAGTTTTTGTTTCATTGTCTCCAAATTGGATATTTAAAAGTTTTATTTCAAAATAAATATAAAGTTTGTTAATGAAAGAAAGGGGGTGGGTAGGCTTAGAGGGTGAATTTCGAAAATTCAAATATCTCCGTTATTGTACTTAGGGCCAAAATAAATAGTTTATAGAAGAAATCTTATTACAAATTAAATGTTCTAGAAATGTTGTTATATGCGTTTCCCACTTTATTGATTATTAGCCGAGATACTTGCATTTTTAGCAAGCTTTTTAGCTATTGAGGTCGTACTCATGACGCGATTTTCAAAAATTTTCGTGAAATGTCCATCAATCCTACCCAGGAGATGACGAAAATGAGGTCCGTTCAAAATTATATATATATATATATATATATATATATATATATATATATATATATATATATATATATATATATATATATATATATATATATAGTAGAGCGTCGATTATCCGAACTAATGTTGTCAGAGGTGGTTCGGATAATCAAAATTTGTACTTATTTTGTGTTTATTTATTTTCTAATAAATAATAAGGAAAAGGGAGATCTAAAATAACTTCGTAAAAAAACAAAAAAAAAACAAGTTTGTTTATTTATTTAAACATAGTATGTATGAGAATAGTGAAGAAACGAGTGTTATGAAATACATACATACATATGTATAAGTTGTCTAATTGAGCTACATGTACAATACAAATACAGTGTACACCTCACAAAGAACGGTTTGAAACTGAAAGTAAGCTATCCACAACCAGTTATATGAACGGAAAGGGTTTCACAGAATCTAATGCAATGAAAAAATTAGGTACTGTATACAGTTCTAAGTAAACCAATGCGTATTCAATGTCTAATTTCATTGAACCAGATACAAATATGTAACGAATCAGTTTCTGAGAAATAATTAATGATGGCTTCCGTTATACACGTTCTGAGAAAAATAATTTTATTTTAGTTTAATTTTATTCAAATTAACAATAATTTTAACATACCAATAAGTAAATTAAATGATCAGTTTAATTAAAATTACACATTAAAAAAAAAATAAATAAAAAAAAAAATAAAAAAAAAAAAAAAAAAAAAAACTGGTTCCGATAATCGAACGTTCCGATAATTGACGTTCGGATAATCAACGCTCCACTGTATATATACATATATATATATATATATATATATATATATATATATATATATATCAGTTAACGTTCTAGCGGTCGCAAGTTTTGCTTGATCGTTACCAAACTCGATATTTAAACGTTTTATGTAAAAATAAAGATCAAGTTCGTTAATGGCTGAAGGCGGACTAGTGGAGGGGAGGTTTAGAGGGGGAGTTTCGATAATTCGAAATATCTCCGTTACTATACGTCGGATCGAAAAATTGTAGAGGCCCAATCTTATTGCAAATTAAATTTACTATTAATACTGTTATATACATTTATTTTATTCTATATCTTGAAAATTAACCAAGATATTTGCATTTTTATTAAGTGTGTGCATGTAATGGACGAGAAGAGATCGGCTAACTTCGGTTCTAGTCGTGGGATTCCAGCAAAAGCTAGTTCGGCCGTTTCCGTATCTGTTCTGCTCTCGTGAAATTTCTATATTGTAAAACTTTATGAGAAATCTACTTAGTTTACGCAGCCCCTGCATACCAAATATGGTTTTCATTGAACTTTTACTTTTTGATTTAAATGCAAATATGTGGTTCACATGGGAAATCTGCTAGCTAACGCAGCCCCTGCGTGGTGTATTTTATTCAACCCACACCACACTAGATATTTAACCTTTTTATGGAATATAAGATTATAATCGTTGAATGGGACCTTAGGGAGGGGGTTACTATGAGTACCATCAAAAAATTGTATACAACCAAGATTGTTGGAATTTTAATTTTCTACAACTATTGTTTAATACTTGTTTCCTCTGACTCAATTAAAAACGGATTTATATCAATTTTTTTTGGTTTCAGACTTTTGTAAAACCCCAGTTCTAGTCATTCAATTATTTTCACTTTAAGTAACACAGTCAATAAACATCTCTAGTCCACCTAACATTTTAGTTGCTGTTCACATAGGCTTCTTATTATTGTGAAATAGACGACTGTTGGCGAGATGAGATAGTAACATATCAAAATCCACCACATTGGAAATCTGCTTAGTTTACGTATCACCTTCGTGTGAGAGTTTTTTTATTTTCATGCTTTACATAGGGATAAAAATGGTTTCAAATTTCTTTCTTAGTTAATAATCTCTTCAAATTTACTTATCTGTAAATTTATGAAGGATAATGGATAATCTCTTCTCTCTTATACTTTATTATGCTTGTGCGTTAATATTAACGTATTATGCATGTAAATCATTACCAATACATTTTCTGATTACAGAATTTATTCGTAATTTACAAAAAGTGTGTAGTGGTTAATATTGTAGTGACTTCATGAAATCTAGTTAAAATACAATGGATTTCAGTAATGATATAATGATACACAAACTACTTCCTGAAATTTTACTGAAATTGTTCTCCTTAAAAAAAATATTGGTTATCATATTTTATATTTATGCAAATTTAGAGTAAATGAGTATTAGACTATCTTTTCTGAGCAGTGTTACTTCCTACAAACGTAATCTATTTAAAAGCAACATTAACCTTCAAGAATTTTCCACATAAATAATAACAGGTTTATCTTAATTAATAGTCTGTTTCAGCACCTAAGTAATTGGCATAAATGCATCTAAGAAAATAAATATACTACTCTTTTAAATCTAGCACTTTTGACTCCGTTTAGTACGGAATATATTTATTGCATCTTTTTTTTTTTGTACCCGGAATTTCAGAAATTTTTCTTGAGAAGTTAATTTCTATCATTATTATCTTCCCATTGTACTTATCCTAATAAGGTAAATATTAGTTGTTGTTTTTCAAAAATAAATCATTTTGGCTTAATAGGTCGAAACCAACAAAAATGTTGATGTCTTTGACACTTTTTTATTTATTTTATGATTTTTTAAAAATGTTTAAGGCCACAATAGTTGAATGAAATTGTCCGCTTTACATCTAACTTCCTCAGTTTTTCAACACCAAGGTAGTATATGTGATTATATATGAGTTATGACATTCATTATGTCCACTTCTCAGTTAATCTTTATTTATCTAAGATAATTCGCTCCTTATCAAGATTATTTCCTTTTTAACAATTCTTCCTATGGAATTTTTAAAAAAATGTAAATCTATATCTATCCAAGAAGTTCAAATACATTTATTTGAGATTTCTGGGCTATAACTAATTTTGTTCAGTATTCGCTAATTTCAATTTGATGGTAGGCATTCAGCCAGAAAAAAAATAACATTAACTATAGTATAAGATTTTATTGAATTGCAGAGGCAGAGACATTCCAGTTGGGAATCCTGAGACACCTGTAGTTTTAGCAGATTTCCCTTAAGAGAATTCAGCTATTGAGTCGTACTCATGACACGTTTTTCAAAAAATATCTTCAAATGTCCATCGACATTTAGACTACACTTCATTAGTGATAATCAATATATTTTTATTTCGTGACGCGAATTGGAAAGAATCCCTTGTATAAAGGGCAGGCTTGAGGTAAAGAAGGATTAAAAAAAAAGACAAGGGGAAAAATGAGAATTTGTTATAGTACATTTTTTTAAATTTAGTCTACTTGTTGCAGGGTTGGAGAAGCGAGAAGCAGACCCTCACCATCACAGGAGGAATAAGTTCAAGTTTCATAAACCATATCGCAGGCCTTACTATGTAGGCGGTGGTGGTAGCTATGCTCAGTCATATAGCCACAGCTTTTCATCACCATTTGGATCATTTTCCAGTGCTTCATCTTATGCTTCAGCCGGTCACGGATAAATTTAAGGAAATAAGAAGTGAAAAATTCAGCCTAAGACTTGCCAATATGATATGAACCTTTCCCTTAAAAGCAAAAATAAATGTTTAAGTTTTATTTATTTATTTTATTATTTTTTTTTTTTTAATATGAACTTATTGTTCATGCATTCTTTAAACCAAATAATTTCCATGGAAAGCTATTTCATATTACTTGGAAAGAAGAAAACAATCAATTTTTTACAAGAGCTTTCAAAGACTTCAAAGAGCTTTGTCTCCATCTTCAGATACACTGATGGCTCAAAAACTGCCGAGTCTTCCTCCTGCGCCTACAACGAAGAAAAAGCCTGCCAAAAATTCAAACTCAACAAATTAACCAGCATCTATTCGGCCAAACAATTCGCATTTCAATTCGCATTATATCACTGCATTTGCAAACACTCGACTCAAGAGAAATTTCTGATATGCACCGACTCATTGAGTGCCCTAGTGAGTATTAAAGATGTATTTACAAGTAATCCAGTAGTACAAAAAATACATAATTATATACAAATGCTCCGAGAGTTAAAAAGGGTCGTCTACTTCATGTGGATTCCAAACGACATGGGAGTAGATGGATATGAAAAAAAGAGATTTAGCAGCCAGAGAAGCCCAACAACTCAACTCCATCACCCCAACAACAATTATGTCTTCAGAACTGTATCAACCGCTCAAAGAAGAAATTGATAAAAACTGGCAACAAATGTGGAACGAAACCCAGAACAATAAACTAAAAACTATTAAAACCTCCATCCATCCATGGAAATATTCGACAAGAGACTACAGAAGAGATGAAGCCGTGTTTAGAAGACTCTGAAAAGAGGACGCAAGATTTAGGTATGGTTATCTTATGAAAAAAGACCAACCCCCAATTTGTGGGAAGTGTAACACAGACTTGACTATCTACGGCATATTAATGGAATGTCATACGTATAGAGTTACTCGAAACAAATGCATTATTTCCAATGATATAGCAGTGGAGATGACCCCAAAGAGCTAGATAAATTAATTAATTTTATGAAAATTACAAATTTATACAAAGAAATTTAAATTACAAGTTTTTTGTATCCTCGTTTATATTGTTAAAATGGCGATATGGATGAGGATATGTTTACAAAAAATTTGCAAAAATAATATATTGACAATTTACATAAACACAGTTTAATCTCAATATGCAGGTACTTAACCAAAAAATGAGTTATAATATTAAAGGGCCATGATAACCTAGTAGTTTTTCACCCTAAAACCTTATGAAACAAACAAACCATCTTCAGAGCTACTTGCATGCACTCATTGAGAAAGACAGCAACTGACTTGAGAGTCAAACTCATTACTTGCTGTCTTTCACAAAGAGTGAATGAAAGTAACTCTGAAGATGGAGACAAAAGTCTTTGCAAGCGCTTAAGGCTGAAATAAATAAAATTGTGATGAATTGGAAGTTTTCTTCTTTCCAAGTACACAATATTCTTCACTTCCAACAATTCTACTGTGAACTATATTAGCTTTACTGTGTTATTCTCACAAAAATATATACGATGAAAGTTAATTCAGGAAAACTGTAAAACTAAATTTTTCTGAAGAAGGTAACATTATGGTTAATGCACTAAATAATTCAATAATTATAACAAAATAATTACTTTGGTTTATTATTTTCAATAAAATTATTGTTCTCATTTTATTTTAAAATATATTTTTTAATCCAAGAAATGATTACTAATATAAAATGTTTAAAAAATTAAAATTAAGTTTAAAAAAAAATGTTGGGAATAGGTTCAAATTGAAGTATCCATTTCAATTCATATCTTAGATAATTCTAATAACTTGTCGGCATAATAATTATTCATATTAAAATAGTCTGTTTTAGAATAGATATATGTAAAGTATACCTTGTATTCTCTATTTCTAAATACAAATCCGATGGAAGAAGTGGGAGTTTACATATGGCTGAAAATAAGAGAGTAAGAATAACTCACTGAATATTTGAACTAATAATAAAATGTATAGAACAGCAATTGTTGAGCTTCAATAGTTTAACAAGATTAGTTCTGTAAAAATTGTTTAATTAGACCCATAATAGTGGAAATATTTTGAAGCCCTCCTCTAAAGCACCCTATTCAAGTTTCGATTTCAGCAATTTCTGAATATCACCTATAGTTATGAATGGAATTTATAAATTTCAAATATTGTTTAGAACACTACCTTTCTGTAAAATATTTTGGTTTTCTGTTGGTTTTGTCGGGGCTACCAATATAAAATTCTTAATTAATATTTATAATTAAGTGGGGTGGTGGAGTCTGGAGAAGGAAGACAAGTAGTTATATCTGAATTGCGACAATTGATTTCACCTATTGCAAGAGTTAACAGAACATGTGGTAAGAAGTTATCCAAATGGTTCCTTATACAAGACAACAAATGTAACCATGGTGGAGAGATGAGATTGGTAGAAAAAATGTATTAAGTTCCACATAGTGGATTTCTGGTAATGGCGGCTAAAGATCTCGAAAGTTTGTAAAACCAATCAAAAAACAAAAAAAAAGGCTAGACATGCTGTCGCTATTGTTACAACATAAATTTTTATATTACATGCTTTTTTTTAAAAAAATAAAATAAATATATGCCTAGTATTTAGTTTTGATTATGATTATATTTGTACTGTCTGTTTCAACTGTACACTGACTGACACATTCATACAAAGTTGCAAACACACACACACACACACACACACACACACACACACACACACACACACACACACACATATATATATATATATATATATATATATATATATATATTTACTGTTACCAATAGGAGTGAAGTTTACTAAAAAGTCAGATTATAATGTTTGTCAATACTTCGTTATTATTTGTTTTATTGGAAAAATGTAAGAAATAAATAGTGTTTCAAATGTATTTTCAGTTTTCATAGGCTCCAATTAAAAATTCTAACCCCCAAATAGAATTTATTCTATGAGAATGCCTCAATCAAATTGTTGAATTGTATATATATATATATATATATATATATATATATATATATATATATATATATACATATATATATATATAGATATATATATATATTCTAGCGGACCCGACAAACGTCCTGCGTGATATTTCAAGCAATTAGGATATTAAATTTAATAACATTATGTTTAAAACAATAGCTACTTTTAATAACACAAAAGCAACTTTTGTTATGTTCACATTTGCCTAAATACAATCGCAAAAATTTTTATTCAGGCCTCCCTTATAACCCCCACTCCCGTTCGAATCTAAAAAATTTAATATAGCTTATAATCATGGAAGAATTAATACTAATTTACATAAAGAGTTTTGATAAGTTCGATTTAATCGTTAGTGCCCAATAAAATTGTTGACTCCCACTTCAATTTTTTAGTGTATATCTCATTTATACTTTGTTATAAGACAAAAGTTACTCTAAATAACAAAATAAACAACTTTTATCCTATGCATATTTGCTGAAAATCCAATAAGAAACAATATTTTGCTATTTTTAATTTTAGGCCTACCTTCCAACCTAAATCTAAACCATCCAGGGCGTCACCCAAACACATACAAAAAAATTCATTCAAATTGATCAATTCGTTTAGGAGGAGTTCAGTGACATACACACCTACAGTAGAATTATATACATATATATATATATATATATATATATATATATATATATATATATATATATATAAAGATAATATGAAAAAATAAATAAACGGATAGTCTGGCACTTTTTCCCTTATTGGATTAAATTTATTATATTGTGTTTAGTGTTAGCTAGAGCGTTGTTACACACGTAGGTTCACTTTTTCATGTGATCCAACAAGTACTAGATTTAGACACAAAGTACTAAAAAAAGTTATTAATTAATAGATTATTAAAAATTATCAACTATAGTAACACCAAGAAGCGGATTTCACGGACCACTGAAAAAGAATTAATTAAATCAATTCATTTTAGGCAAAAAAAGTATATTAAGCTCTCAAACCAGCTATCTTTATTAACTTATTTCCAAAAGCAGATTTTTTGCCCTCCGGGGCATTAGCAATATCCTAAACATACAGGGTAAATTTTGAGCTCACATCCATCATGGCAATTCATAATTTTCTTAGATACTTAGAGTACTAACTGACCTTTAAAGTTATTTCTCCCAGTCAATATAGCATTACATCTCCACAGGAGAATGAAAAACTCATTATTACAATCAGCCTTACCAAGTAGTAGTTTTTCAAACAATATCTAATCACTTAACAGATAGGATTTATAATGCTCTTTAGTGCTTTGCCGTAATTAATTGTAATTATAAATATATAAGAACCATAAAACCCTGGATTATATTAACCAATTATGAATAAATAAAATTAAGAATTAAAAGGTTAATAGCTATTTAAAATTATCACAGCCAAAACATTTAAATCACTCCAGAATAATAAATAAATATCACCACCAAAACTAGCTTTACCTTTATTTGCCAGATTTATTTTAATTTATCAAACACTCTAGCATAATGGGTATTTAAAATCCTTGTATCCGTTTTAAAATTATCTATATTCTCAAGGTTTTTGGAAAAGTACAGGGTTTCCAGAATTTTTCGCTTAACAGACTTTGGTTCATTGTGTAATACTTTCATCTTGTCATATCTAAAATTGTGTTCTGCAACATTACAGTAGTATTAAATGTGTTATTTATACACAAATTGTCCAAAGATTGTTTTAGAAATTTAGATAGTTTATATAGAGGTCCATTTATACCATTGACTATGAGTCTGAGTGGGCTATCTTTTTTATAGAATTTGACTAACCTAATTATTATTTTTATTAAACCAATTAAGAAAGATAATGTTTCTAATTGGGTAGCCAATGAGTTTATAAATTTAGATTTAAGGCAGGCTTATTGGCTAAGAAATAATTATAATAATAAAATGGATTACTATAATTGGATAAAATGGTTTGCACAATAGCAAAGAAACTATTGGGAGTAAAGGGTAGACCTATTATATGATATAAATACGAAATCGTTGACATACGTGGAGAAAATTTACAAAAATAAATATATACAAGTTAAGGGTAGAAAGTATACAATTAACTATGCACCAGTTCACCCAAGGATGTTTGGGTTAGTCAAAGTACATAAAAAAGATAACCCACTCAGACCCATAGTCAATAGCATAAATGAACCTTTATTTAAAATATCTAAACTACTAAAAGCATCTTTGGACAATCTGTGTAAAAATAACATATTTGATATTAAAATTCTGTAGAGACAAAAGAAAAAATTGAAACAGTGAAACTTGACTATGATGATGTGATGATAAGTTTTGATGTGGTTTCATTGTTTACAAACATTCCTTTGGAGAGGGTATAACAAATTATTGATAGCGTTTGGGAAAATATTGAGCCCCACATCAGTGTGATTTATTTTATTTTAAATCACAGCACCCTATTCACCAAAAAAGTAATGTAATGAATAATTTTGTTTCTAAAACAATTAGACTAACTGACAAACCTCGTTTACCGAAAGTCAAAAAAAGATTTATAACATCCGGGAAGACAATTTTTATCCACCATAAATGATACAGAAGAGTTGGGTTAAAAACATTTCCAAATTAACATCTGGGAGTTATTCAAGGAACAAAATAGAAAAAGAACGAGAGAGAATAAAACATAAATGTAGTTATGTGAAAGGGTTGTAAAACAACTTAAAATGATGTTTTGTGGAGAATGATTTCAATAATTTAACCTTTGCTTTTCAAACGAGAAGCCAAATAAAGGACGCATTTACAAATTTAAAGGACAAAATTGAATTATTAAAGCAGGAAAATGTTGTTTATGAAATTAGTCGTCTAGATTACTCCAAGAAGTACATTGTGGAAACAAGACAGTACCTAGAAAAAATAATTTATCAGCACCAGAATCATGTAAAAAACAAGGGTGAAAATAATAATAAAACTGCTTTGGTACAGCACTTTAATGTTACATAACACAATTTTAGATTTGACAAGGTGAAAATATTGCACAAGGAACCAAATCTGATAAGAGGAAAATTCTAGAAGCCATGTACATTTCCATAGACTTGAAGAATGTAGTTAATTTTAAAACAGACACAAGAAATTCAAATACCTATTATGCTAGAGTGTTAGATAAATTAAAATAAATCTGGCAAATAAAGATAAAGATAGTTTAGAGGGTGATATTTATTATTCTGAAGTGATTTAAATGTTTTAGCTGTGATAATTTTAAATAACTATTAACCTTTTAATTCTTAATTTTATTTATTTATATTTGTTGAATATAATCTAGGATTTTATCATTGCTACATATTTATGATTACAGTTAATTATTGCGTAGCACTAAGTAGCATTATAGAACCAACCTGTTAAAGGATTAGATATGGTTTGACTAAATTGCCACTTGGTAAGGCAGATTGTAATAATGATTTTTTCATTCTCCTGTAGAGATGTAATGCTATATTGACTGGGAGGAATAATTTTAAAGGTGAGTTAGTACTCTTAAGTATCTAAGAAAGTTATGAATTGCCTTAATGGGTGTGAGATAAAAGTTTCCCCTGTATGTTTACAGCATTGCAAAAGCTCAGGAGGGTGAAACATCTGCTACTGGAAATAAGTTAATAAAGATAGAAGGTTTGAGACTTTAAGATCATTTCTTTTGCCAATAATTTAATTGGTCCCAGTTAGAATCAGATGCAATCAAATCAATTAATTATGATCCAACAATTTATATACTGGGATTATCTTTTAATTTTAAGGCAGCTATTTAAAAAAATAAACGATTTATTTTAAGGTATATCAAATTGGATTTTATTTGTAATTAGAATACATAACATTAATTCGCAGATCTCATGGTAAAAATGTCGGCAGAAGGTGAAAAAAGATAACAATATTTAACTATTTATATGCTCATGATATTTTCTCCCCTGGAGTTCTTAAAGACTAATAAAATTTCACCAGGCCTGGACTTAAAGTAACAGATGGGATATCAAGATTTCTCCAGGAGTGATGCAGATATTAGAAAAAAGAATTCTTAACATTAAAAAGTCCTACACGCAGGGGCTGCGTAAACTAAGCAGATTTCCCAAGTGAAGTTATACAATAGGGAAATTTCACGAGAGCCGAACAATTTCTGAAACGGCCGAACTAGCTAGCCGGAAACTCATGACTACAACCGAAGTTAGCCGATCTCATCATGTCCGTTACGCTCAATAAAATGCTAATATCTCGGTTAATATTCAAGGTAGAGAATAAATGTATATAATTATATTTATAGTGAATTTAATTTGCAATAAGATTGGTTCTATATCATTTTTTTGATCCGACGTATAGTAACGGAGATATTTCGAAAATCCCCTCCTCCCACTGGTCTGATTTCAGCCATTAACGAACTTGACCTTTATTTTTACATAAAACGTTTAAATATCGAGTTTGGTAACGATCAAGCAAAAATTGCGACCGCTAGAGCGTTAACAGATAAATATATATATATATATATATATATATATATATATATATATATATATATATATATACTAGCGAAGGTACCCGGCTTCACCCGGGAATTCATTTGAGACTGAATGAAGATGGTATTTATTTGGCTAGGCGTGTTCATATATTAACGTAGCAGAGTTAATAAATACCAGAAATAACCGGGTGCACCTACCCAGAGTTCATCCTTTTAAATTATTTATTTATGATCATTAAACAAATTCACATTCCTGAGAATAATACTACATTGCTACAAGCATCAATTATCATGTAAACATAGACTAATCTGGGGTCGGCAGGGAAGCAGAAGAGCAGATAGGACAAAGGAAGTAACCCCCACCCCACACCTCCCTATGCCCAGTGGTGCCAACTCATATAGGATCTGAATCCTGTAATACAATAAATTATATTAACAAATCTGTTTACATTATCTTCACAATACTAAAAATATTTGTTCAAATAATTTTGACGTTTTAATTAAATAAATATTAAATACACTTAAGGGCTAACTGGCGTTTGACATGACTTAATGTTTGGGAGAGAAGGGGCTGAATGGTGATGGTATTTTTTTGACAAGGCTTTACTTTGCACAATATTTTGACATTTACCCGTTCCAGTGTTTAGGGTTAATACCCGTTGTTGGCATTTGTTAATAATAAAATTATTTTTTTATGTAAGACTTCACTGTCCTGCATATTGTCATATTTCCTGTCTCCTGTGCATTATGCATAGATTTGAATTATTAAGGAGAAAATATTAATACACATTTGAATTAATTTTTTCAGGTGAGGTACCTGGTAGTTCATATTGAAAAGAACTCTTGAGCAAATTTCTCTAAATAACAAAATAAACTACTTTTGTTATGTGCGTATTTGCCGAAACCCCAATAGGAAATCATTATTATTAATTTCATGCCTCCCTTATAACCACCACTCCTGCCCGTCCCTAGAAATGTTAGAATGGCTTATTATAAGGAAGGCGTTAGTGCTAATACACATACTGAGTGTTTTATTTAGTTCGGTTGAGTCTTTTGTGTCAAATAAAATTGTTGTCTCCCGCTATAATTTTTAGCGTATAACGTCTTAATATTTCGGTATACGATGATAGTGTATATAAAAAAAAAGTTTCTCTAAATAACAAAATAAACAACTTTTGTTATGTGCATATTTGCCGAAAATGCAATAGGAAACGAAATATCACTATTATAAATTTCAGGCCTACCTTATAACCCCCACTCCTGCCCGTCCCTAGAAATGTTAGTATAGCTTATTATAATGAAGGCGTTAGTACTAATTCACATAACCAGTTTGGTTTAATTCGGTTGAGTCTTTAGTGCCAAATAAAATTGTGGACTCCCACTTTAGTTTATAGCGTATAACTCATTTATGCTTCCGTATACGGCAAAAGTGCATATTACAAAAGTTACTCTAAATAACAAAATAAACAACTTTTGTTATGTGCATATTTGCTGAAAAAGCAATAGGAAACTAAATATCGCTATTTTTAATTTCTGGCCTCCCTTATTACCCCCCCCCCTCCTGCCAGTCCCTAGAAATGTTAGTATGGCTTATTATAAGGACATCGTTAGTATTAATTCACATAGCGAGTTTGGTTTAGTTCGGTTGAGTCTTTTGTGCCAAATAAAATTGTGGACTCCCGCTATAGTTTTTAGCGTATAACTCATTTATACTTCCGTTTACGGCAAAAGTACATATAACAAAAGTTACTCTAAATTACAAAATAAATAACTTTTGTCATGTGCATATTTGCTGAAAAATCATAAGGAAACGAAATATCGCTATTTTTAATTTCAGGCCTCCCTTATAACCCCCACTCCTGTTCGTCTTACAGAATATTAGTATAGCCTAAAGTCTAAGTTGGGCTAGTAGTAATATACATACCAAGTTTCATAAAATTCGGTTCAGCCGTTTATGCGTGAAAAGGTAACAAACAAACAAACAAATAAACAAACAAACAAACATACAAACAGACACGAAAGGAACAAAATGTAGTTATGGTGTCTATGACATGTGAAACGAAAAGTTATCGTGAAATTTCGCGAAAAAAATCAATGTACAGACAGAGGTTACAATTTTATATATATATAGATTTACATATATACATATATATAAAATGTTGACCTCATTTTCGTCATCTCCTGGGTAGGATCGATGGAGATTTGAAAAAAATTTTTGAACACCGCGCTGAGTACCTCAATAGCTGATTTCCCTTAGGGGAAATATGCTAAAAATAATTAGCAGAGAGCCCCATGTGATCAGCCTCAAGCTCTAAACCAGCTAGAGAGAAGCAAACAAGTTCAAGTTAGATTTGCCCTCATGGCCTTCCAAGAAGATAATAGTTCATAACAGTTATAATATCTAACACTCTTCTTTCTAGAAACCTTTGCTCAGACAATGAACAATAAACTTCTGATAGTCAAAATCATTTTTTTCAGAGCAGCACTCCTATCATTTGTTACGTTGTTTTTTTACTGTTAGAATTAGTTCCCCCCCCCCCCCCCACCGTTCAGTTAGACTAAGTTATTATTAAGATAGGATAAGATTAGTGTGTAAGTTAGGAAATGTGTTATTCGTCAATTATTATGTATTTTGTTGTAAGTTTAATGTAATAGTGGATTTAGTTAGTAATGGATATTAATTTTAGATTTAAGCTATTGTTTAATTAAGGAGGCAGTGGCAGGAAAGGGAATAAGCACGGGAGGAGAAAAGCTGAAACAGTGATTGCGAGCGTGCGGTTTTTTTTCTACAACGGCTTGGAATAAAAATGCTGGTTTGTTTAAGTGTTGTTTGCCTAAGTGCGGATTAAGGCAAGAAGTGACTGCAAGATAAGAAGTGGACAAAGAGAACGGCAGTTTATCCAGTGTTATTCTCCAGTATTGAATATCCAGGTAAGAACATTTTTTTTAGGGGAAGCTACCCAACCCATTATAACCTAAGATGGCCACTATTCAATAAGCTAGCGAATTCGTTTGCATTTGTATAATTTATTAGTATTTTATTTTCCCTCTTTCTGCAACGTTTTTTTTTCTGTGTGTTTTATTTAATATAAGGTTTTAATGGTATTTGAAATGATTTTGTTATGTAACCTCCCCCTGATAGTATTGTTTAACCTATTACAATAATTCTTATTGTAATAATATAGGTACAGCAGGGATTCACCATCAGTTCGAAGCCTACATATATACTTTTTATCATTTATTTATTTTGTTTCTTTTTTGTTAGTACTGGCTATACCATAAGAATCCTACATTACCTCGACCCTGATTATAGCAATGAAAATGTAGGTGCCGCCCATTTAGTGTTTATTTATTATATATATATATATATATATATATATATATATATATATATATATACTAGCTCAGATACCCGGCTTCACCCGGGAATTCATTTTAGGCTGGATGGCGATTGTATTTTTTTGGCAAGGCTTTACTTTGCACAATATTTTGACATTTACCCTTCCCAGTGTTTAGGGTTTATACCCGTCGTTGCTGTGGATTTGTTAATAATAAAATTAATTTTTTATGTAAGACTTCACTGTCCTCCATATTGTCATATTTCCCGTTTCCTGTGCATTATTCATAGATTTAAATTATTAAGGACAAAATATTATAATATATTATAATTTGAATTAATTTTTCCAGGTGAGGTACCTGGTAGTTCATATTGAAAAGAATTGTTGTGCAAATTTCTCTAAATAACAAAGTAAACAACTGTTAAGTGCATATTTGCCGAAACCCCAATAGAAAACGAAATATCACTATTTTTATTTTCAGGTCTCCCTTATAACCCCTACTCATGCCCTGTCCCTAGAAATGTTAGTATGGTTTATTATAAGGAAGGCGTTAGTTTTATTACACATACCCAGTTTTATTTAATCCGGTTGAGTCTTTTATGCCAAAGGAAATTGTTGACTCCTGTTATAATGTTTAGCGTATAACGCATTTATACTTCGGTATTCGACGAAAGTTAACATAACAAAAGTTACTCTAAATAACAAAATAAACAACTTTTGTTATGTGCATATTTGCCGAAAAACCAATAGAAAACGAAATATCGCTATTTTTAATTTCAGGCCTCCCTTATAACCCCCACACCTGTTCGTCTCAGAGAATATTAGTATAGCCTAAAGTCTAAGTTGGGCTAGTAGTAATACACATACCAAGTTTCATAAAATTCGGTTCTGCCGTTTATGCGTGAAAAGGTAACAAACAAACATACACGAAAGAAACAAAATGCAGTTATGGTGTCTGTGACATGTGAAACGAAAAGTTATCGTGAAATTTCGCGAAAAAAATCAATGTACAGACAGAAGTTACAATTTTATATATATATATATATATTGTTTTGCTTATTTTATTTATCTATTTTTGAACCCAGCCATTAGTATTACTTTACGTAATACATTGACTGGAGCAACACCGTCAATCACTATACTCCTGTTCAGTGGAAATCATTTAAAATATATGTGTTACTTTGCAATGTGTTATTGTTTCTATATTAAATGACATATACTAGCTAAGGTCCCCCTCGATGCCCGGGAAATCATTGTTGACTAAGCAAGACTTCTATGTGTACAATTACACTTCCCTCTACGACGTAATGTTTTTCCGAAATAGCCAACCCTAATGGGTAACTTTAGGGGATTAATAGAATAGAAATTTTAGTTCTAAAGAATTTATGAAAACGTGTTCCTAATCTATGCCTCTACACATTTTGATTCAGAGTTATTGAATAATTCAACCCATAATCGTGGTTCTTTATTAGAATTAAATATCATCTATAATGAACATATTTCCTTTCAAAAACCAATTGTTTAAGCATAGTTTTGTACATTAGATTATATTCGTGATAGTAATTCTCTTTGAAAATCACTCCCAGTAATTCCAGCATTTCACAGGAAATAAGTAAACTCAATTAACTGTTTTAGCCTCCCGTCAACTTCCACTCCTGCATGCGTGTTATCACCATTCCTCCCCTTAAATTATTGATTCAAAATATTATTTAAATAATTTATCTACCTTATGAAATTAAATAATAATGTTACCCTAAAAATAATTTCATTTATATTCAAAAAGCTAGGTGAGGGGAAGAGATCATAGTCCTCCCTGCAACCTAAGTAATACTTTAAACAATGTCGGTGGAGACCGTCGTCACTGGCTGATGATCGAGTACAGCTGGCATTGTGCTTTCGGTGCGATGGCACCATCTTCAAGCCCGTCAAAAGTTGTACTGAGTTAGTTGACCGTTAGTCAGTAGGTTTTATGTGTCTGTTCACCGTATTAGGTTGCTTAGTTGTTGGTTGTTTACGTTTAAGTCCAGACCTGTTTACTTACCTCTTAAATCTGTCAAACGAGGGGTTTTTAGCCAGTGTCTAGGCAAATTGTTTGTTGTGGTGGGTCGTTGTCCTCATCCGTGTTGTCATGTTTAAGATTCTTGTGTTTTTGTTTGTGTGTTGGTCTGGTATAGTTTGCTAACGTGTATTTTTTTTTTATTTATACAGGAGCCCCCGCATATTGGCGATTTGGCTCAAAGTTTCACAATGTAAAATGAAAACAAAATTATAGAAAAATAACAAAAACTGAACCAACAAATAAATATTAAATAAACATTAGACTAGTAATAAAGACAATAATTTAAAATGGTTTTAATAAAAAAAAATTATGTTATTCCTATATACTAGTACATTTATATTATTTTTAATTTTTTATTTTATTTTATTTATTTAGTTTTGTACCCCATAGCGATAGTGATTTGCTTTATTAGGATGATATATTTACTCCTTCGTGTGCTTGCCTTTTTTTGTACTTTTATACTATAAAAATATTTCTTTAATATCTGATTCTTTCTCATATCCGTGCTTCGTCCAAAGAATATAATAAAAGTTAACCCTTTTAAATCTTTTTAGGTATGCTGTAGAACTAATCTATTTTGTATTATATGTTTTTGTAAATGTTGATGTGTTTTAGATAAGTTGGTATTTGTGGATTATATTGTAATAACGTGTAGATACAGGTTTAACGTTATATGTGTACAATTGTATACGTCAAGGCTTATCTTACATAATTAAATAGAATCTGGATCAACGTACGTCGTCGCTTCGTTTGTTGATACTCCTGCGTGTGTCCGTCAGTTGGCGTTTTCCGTTTAAGTTGTTTCAATGGTCTGAATATCGTGTCTGAGCTAGTGTTGAGCTGTTCATTGATAATGTCTCCGTTGAATGTTCGTTGTTTGTAAATCTCCATGTTCTCGAGTATGCCCAATCTTCGTCCTTTCGTTTGTCTCTGTAAAAGTTTCATGCTGTCGGCTATAATTGTAGGGACTTGGCAGTGATCGTTCAAGTGGTTGGCGAAGTTAGAGTCTCGTTTATTCAGTCTGAATGAGCGTATGTGTTCGGTGTATCGCGGTTTTAGTCTCCTCCCAGTTTGTCCAATGTACGTGATTTTGTATACTCCGTTCATATTGTCCTTTACCTACAACTTCCGCTATCACCCCTTGTGCAAATTCTTTGTTTAAATAATACATTATATAAATTAAATAATGGAAATGTGCTTATATTTTACATTTCTATTCGAAATAAATAGCAAGATTATAGGCAAATGAGGAGGGGGGCGACGAAGATGTATAACCTCACTAATCCGATCATACCTAGAACTATCATATAAGACTAAAACATAACACCATTTGTCATAATATGCATTTATTAAAAACACGTAAATAAGTACTAATATAATTAATTACTCCCGCTATAGTTTTAGCGTATGTCCCGTGTTTACTTCATTTTACGAAAAAAGTGAATGCAACAAAAGATACACTAAATAACAAAATAAACAACTTTTGTTATGTGCACGTTTGCCGAAAAACAAATAGAAAATTAAAATAACGAAATGAATTTTTAGGTCAGGTCTCTCTTACAACCCCCACTCCCGTTTGAACTAAAAATCATAATGTAGCTTATAATCATGGAAGACTTAATGCTAATTGACATACCGAGTTTTTTTAAGTTCAGTTCAATCGTTAGTGCCCTATTAAATGGTCTGCTCCTGCTTTAGTATTTAGTGTATATCTCGTTTATACTTTGTTATACTACAAAAGTGTATATAACAAAATAAGCATCATTTATAATGTGCATATTTGTCGAAAAACCAATAGGAAACGAAATATTGCGATGTTTAATTTAAGGCCTCCCTTACAACCCCCACTTCTGCTTGTCCCAAGAAATGTTGGTATGGTTTGTTATAATGAAAGCGTTAGTGCTAATGCATATACCGAGTTTTATTTATTTCGGTTGGGTCTTTTGTCCCAAATAAAATTGTTGACTCCCGCTCTAGTTTTTAGCGTATAACTCATTTATACTTTGGTATACGACAAAAGTTTATATAAAAAAAGTTACTCTAAATAACAAAATAAACAACTCTTGTTATTTGCATATTTGCCGAGTTGGGTAGTAGTAATATACATACCAAGTTTTATAAAATTCCGTTTAGCCGTTTTTGCGTGAAAAGGTAACAAAGAAACAAAAAGACACCAAAGAAACAAATGGCAGATATTGTGTCTATGACATGTGAAACGAAAAAGTACCGTGAAATTTTGAGGAAAAAATCGATGTACAAACAGAGGTTACAATTTTGTATATATATATATATATATATATATATATATATATATATATATAGATTATTAGTTACTTGTACATCATAGAAATCTGGTAAAGAACATAGAATAAAGAGTTTATTAACGATAAATTAAAAACAGGCTGAAAATTCAACTAAATTACAATCTTAAAAATAATCAGAAATGGTCTTTTCTTAAACCAAAAATCATCTCACGTATTTGTGACAAAACGTCAATTTACTTTTCTCATTAGTCTATTTCCTTTCTTATCTAATGCAAATATAATAAAAATGGCAAATTATTTTTGTTTTAAGTATGTACTTCAAACATTCTCAATTGTTCTGTAATTTCTTTCTTCTTCTTTTTTTATTTTTTTTTTCACAGTTTGAATTTCTCGAATATATATATAATTTTGAACAGACCTCATTTTCATCATCTTCTAAGAATGATTGATGGACATTTGAACTGTCGAGTACTGTCTCAATCTGTGACTTCCCCTAAGGGTATTCTGCTAAAATGATTCAATGAATTTTCTGATATTTTACTTTTATAGTGCCATCTTATATCTCGAATACTCTTCTTTAAAAACAGACTCTGATCCTAATCCCTTAATTTAAATCAAGTTAACATTTATTTTTTGAAGCAGATTTCCTTCATGGGAATTCTGTTAAACCTTGGTCATTTTTTTTCTTTCTTTTTCGTCATATTTTCAAATATCATTAGCAGAACATGTGATAGAAATGAGAGTCGATAGTAATTTAAATTATAATATAACTATTACAAATTTGTGAACACTTTTGTTGAAAACTTATCCAGGGGTCTGCTCTTTATATATTTAGCCAGCTTCCATTGTTTGTTTTGAGAATCTTGTGGTCTTAAGTCATGATTCTCAAGTATATTAAGATTCATTGAACAATTTGTAGGATCCTTTCTGAGCATTTAACAAAAAATGAAGTAGTCAAGTCCATATTTGCCAAATAATGTTTGAAAGACACCCAAGAAGTACAATTGTTTCGTTTCTTAGTCCTTGAAAGTACAATCAATTTTACTCACTAATAAAAAATTATAATGTTGATAATTATTTCCTACTAGTGTATTTTGTGTTAAAAATTAATAAAACGGAATAATAGTGACACTAGATGAGGTACGACTGATTTCGTATGAAGAAATTGTTGGATTACTTGTTAAAGGATTGCAATTCTTCAATGCTTTTCTGTTTCATCGAACATTCTTGTGTAATTAGACAATTAAATGTGCAATAAGATTGATTCTATATAAAGTTTCGATCCCACTCAAATAAAAACGGCGATATTTTGAATTTTCGAAGTCCCGCCCTTTTCCATATGTCCGATTTCAGCCATTAACGATCTTGATGTCTCTTTTAAAGTAAAACATTTAAATATCGAATTTGGTAACGATCTAACAATAATTACGACCGCTAGAGAGGTGACAAACTCTCTCTATCACACACACACACACACACACACACACACACACACACACACACATGTAGTTTTGAACGGACCTCACGTCCGACATCTGGATAGCATTGGAAAATTGATATTTTAGCAAATTTTTCTAAAAATTTGTCATGAGTGCGACCTCAGTAGCTGATTTCTCCCAATAAGTGTTGCTTTAAATGTGACGCTGACTTAAACTCAGGAACAGGAAAACTATAAGTAATGCCTCAAATGGGACTGTCGATTTCACGTAATATAAAAGCTTGATAGGCAAAACTATGTAAGCACACTGACTGATGGATGGATGAGGCAAAATAACCTTCAGCCCTTATCGAAGACAAGGTTAATGAAATTTTAATTGACAATTTCAGATATTATACGGGTTTTCCTGATATTGAATTTCAAGAGCCTTCAGCTGTGACGCACAGAAATGAGGCAGCACTTGTAAAAAGCAGAAGTTTTTCATGTATTTTAATATATACATGGCAAGAGTGCTTCAACCTTAACATCAAGGACAAACTGTTATTTGTTCAAAATCAAATTTTCTTAATTAAAAAGTATATAGATTCTCGATAATATGCTGATAACCGTAGTAGTGATGCGTTTATCTTATTGGATTAGTATAAAAAGTAGGAATTTGTGATAAGCGTCCCAGTCAGTGCAAGATGCGTGCCCCAGTCGTTCTGTTAGCTTTGGCTTTAGTCTGTTCCTCGGGAAATGCCTTTAGGGTTTCCCAACTCAACGAGGTGAACCCTCTCTTGGATGAGATCATATACTCGACTAATCAAGATTTCATCAAGAACCACCAGGACAAGATCGACATCAAGCCTTTCGTCGTGGACGGACTCCTGTACAGACTGACCGTCAAAGGAGGTCAGTTGTCCAACTTGGCCTCTCTCACGCTCAGAGGAGACAACCAGGTCTTCGATCAGACTGAAGGTCAGGGCTACTCCATCATCAACTACGACCTCTTCGTAGGCCTCAAGGAAATCAATGTGAAACTAGACTACGAATACACCTTCCTGAAATTCATCGGAGGTTCCGGAACCGTTGAAGTATCAACGGACACGGATACTGTCCGGGCCAAAGGGACCGTCACTTCCTACGACGACGGGAAATGCCAGGCTGTATTGCAGAGCTCCGAAGTGACCGAAATCGGAAATTTCAACATCCAGTTTAGCCCTGCTTCCTTTGGAAAAAGTTTTCTTAAATACTTTACCTCCTTCATTGCTAACTACATTGTCCCACATGTCAAATTTATAGTCAATCACTACGTAGATAAGATTGTGAAAAACGATATTCCTAACTCAGACTTTTCTAAAATTGTTTGCAAACCTCTTACGATTTAATTTATTATTGAAGGTCGTCATTTTCTTTGTCTCCCTGTATTAATTGTATTTATTAATAACAATGCAGACATTTGATGGTTTCACGCTGATTTCATTATGTTCAAGCAATGGAGTTTCTCATTTTCAGGTATTTTACTGAGGTTCTCTAATTAATGGTATTATTAATTTCTTAATTTATGTTAAGGAATTCAATGGTGTATAAATAATTACAAATACTCTGAAAAATCATTAATTCACCAATAAATTACCAATACTCTGAAAAATGTTGCTATTGTTTGTTTTTTCCCCAGAACTTTCTCATTACCTAATTAAAATATGTATCTTAAGGGTAATGTATATTTGCTTTATTTAATCCATAGTACATAATTCCTGCCTAGTAGCATCTGTTTTGGCGCGTCCTACGCTCTAAGACTTATGATGGTAGTATAGTTCGTCGAAAGTGCTGAGCGCTTGCTTTGAAGTGAGGAGCCTCAAAAATGTGTTTTTGGATGAACCTATCAGCAGTAATAATAGTGAAATATCAGCAGTAATAACAATGATAAAATGTGTGATAGTTTTTAATTAATTTTATAAGGTAAGTACTTAAATTTGAATGAATGATTATAATGCGCAAAATATTCCTCATACCTTTCAGAAGAATATTCAGAAAAATTTCAAACAACTCATAGGATAAACGTTTTGAGAACTAAAAAAGCCCGTCACGCAGGGGCTGCGTAAACTAAGCAGATTTCCCACGTGAAGTTTTACAATAGAGAAATCTGCCTAATAACAACTGTAGTAGTAAGAAACCTCTAAACCTAAAACATTATTTAGGGCGTAATAACCCAGAAGTTTTTAGCCCCAAAAAACAGTTAACCTAACCTCTAAACCTATTCACGAGGCACGAGTAGTTATAGAAACGGCCGCCAGAGCTCTCGGCGGAAAGTCCGAACAGCCTACTGGTGACCACACGCAGATTACAAATGCAAATATCTCGGTTAATATTCAAGATAGAGAATAAATGCATATAACAATATTTATAGTAAATTTAATTTGCAATAAGATTGGTTCTATACGATTGTTCGATCCGATGCATAATAACGGAGATATTTCGAATTTTTGAAATTCCCCTCCTCTAAACCCCCCCTCCCACTGGTCCGATTTCAGCCGTTAACGAACTTGATCTTCCATTTTACATAAAACGATTATAGACTGAGTTAGTTGGTGACGATTAAACAGAAATTGCGACCGCTAGAGTGTTAGCAGTCAAATATATATATATATATATATATATATATATATATATCATGTATCATATATATACGTATGTAACGGACCTCATTTTCGTCATCTCCTGGGTAGGATAGATGGACATTTGAAGACATTTTTCGAAAATCGCGTCATGAGTACTACGACCTCAATAGCTGATTTCCCTTACGGGAAATCTGCTAAAATGAGTACTGGGTTCCTTTTCCACCACTTCTGCCAAATATGGAAATGTATTCAATGGAATATTTAAATAATAAAAGTCCGTCACGCAGGGGCTGCGTAAACTAAGCAGATTTCCCACGTGAAGTAATACAATAGAGAAATCTCCATACAAGAGCCCAACACTTACGGCAAAGGGCCGAACTAGGTTTTGGCGGGAAACTCAAAAATCCGTTACCGGCCCAAATTTAATAAAAATGCAAATATCTCGGTTAATATTCAAGATAAGGAATAAATGTATAGAACAACATTTATAGTAAATTTAATTTGTAATAAGATTGATTCTATACAATTTTTCGATCCGACGCATAACAACGGAGATATTTCGAAGTTTCCGAAAATCCCCCCTCTAAACCCCCCCTCCCACTGGACCGATTTCAGCCATTAACGAACTTGATCTTCCTTTTTACATAAAACGATTAAATTCCGAGTTTGGTAACGATCAAACAAAAATTGCGACCGCTAGAGCGTTAACAGACAAATATATATATATATATATATATATATATATATATATATATATATATATATATATATAGATATATATATAAAATTTTGAACGGACCTCATTTTCGTCATCTCCTGGGTAGGATCGATGGACATTTGAAGAAATTTTTCGAAACTCGCGTCATGAGTACTACCTCAATAGCTGATTTCCCTTAAGGGAAATCTGCTAAAATGAGAGTGCTCAACTTTTACTTACCTACACTTTGCATATTCTGAATATATAATATATAGGGGTTGCGTTAATTAAGCAGAATTTCCACGTGATTCTCGTATTTGCACTTACTTCAAAACATGAAAGTTCAATGAGAACAATATTTAGTATTAAGGCTTCAAATAATGTGCTTCATAATATAACAGCTTATTGTTAAATTGATATTAGTAGGAGTGGGGGTTTGCTGAAGGCCTTAAACTACAAATGCAAATATCTCGGTCAATAATCAAGATAATGAAAAAAACGTACAATGCAAATGTAATGTTCTATGAATGTTCATCTGTACAGTTTTTCATTATCTTTAATATTAACCGAGATATTTGCGTTTTTTTTTTTAGTTTTCAGCATTCTGTAAACCCCCACTCCTATTCATCTCATATCAAAAATAAGCTGTTATAGTGTACATCACTTTATTTGAAGCCTAAATAAAAATATTGTTCTCATTGAATTTTTACGTCTAGAGATAAATGCAAATACGTGAGGCAAGTGGGAATTCTGCTTAGTTAACACAGCCCTTGCGTGACGGACTTTTTACTAATGTGGATATTTAATTTTATATTCCGCTTGGATACGTTTATGACATTATCTAAAATTTTTGACCCGTAAAAATTAAATTCATGTTTCGATTTCAAAAAATGGTAGGTCCAAAGATGTTCTATTAGCAGATTTCCCTTAAGGGAAAACAGCTATTGAGGTTGTACTCAAGACGGAATTTTCGAATTTTTTCTTCAAATGTCCATCGATCCTACCTAGTAGATGACGAAAATGAAGTCCGTTCAAAACTGTATATATATATATATATATATATATATATATATATATATATATATATATATATATATATATATATATATATATATATATATTTGTCTGCTACCGCTCTAGCGGTCGCAATTTTTGTTTAATCGGTACCAAACTCGATATTTAGTCGTTTTATGTAAAAAGAAAGATCAAGTTCGTTAACGGCTGAAATCGGACCTGCAGGAGGGGGGGTTTAGAGGGGAGGATTTTCGAAAATTCGAAATATCTCTGTTACTATACGTCGGATCGAAAAATTGTACAGAATCAATCTTATTGCAAATTAAATTTATTATAAATATTGTTATATACATTTATTCTCTATCTTGAATATTAACCGAGATATTTGCATTTTTATTAAATCTGGGCGGCTAACGGTAAATCTGGACTTTCCCGCCAAAAGCTAGTTCGGCCGTTTTCTTAACTGCTCGACTCTCGTGAAATTTCTCTATTGTAAAACTTCACGTGGGAAATCTGCTTAGTTTACGCAGCCCCTGCGTGACGGACTTTTTTTCTAAATAAAACGATATTTCTCCATTGCTGTTTCTTTCTTTTCTGTAAGGCCTGCGACGACTCCTCTATATAAAATTTGTCACAGGCAGAACTGTTTATTTTATAGACATTGTATTTTGTCTCCTTGGGTTTCAGTTTATATTTTACTTCCAGTCTTGAAGTGATCGCTGAGGTGTTAAACTCGAATCTTGTTTTATTTCTGTATTACTCCAGAATAGACGTCATACAGGACGCATGTCATAGAGGAAAATCAGTTGAGATAGTTCACGTCGTTTTCATCTAATGGTCTTCTGCTGTTTCTCCTGCAATATCCTATAGTAGTAATAAAGCAGAAACATAAAAGAAAAATGTGTTAACAAATAATTCAACAAAACACAAGTCATGTAAAAAATTTTAATATGAAATTTAATTGTACCAACCTCAAACTCTCTCACTAATCCCATTTTGGTAAATCTCAGTGGCTTAACAATTCGAAAAAGTGTTTACATTAAAAGTTGTAAATAATGCATAAGGCAACAGAACTTTGACAGATTCCATGTTCAATAATCACGTTTGTATCAAGAGCAGTTCAGTATATTGTTCATACTTCCTATCAACAGTATTTGTATGTTGCTACCATTCATGACTGCTTTATACTGATAATTACCTTGCAATCATCACACCAGATGTGGTTTATAGCATAACCGAGTATTGATTATGTAACATGAGTAGAAGTGGGGGTTTGCTGAAAACAGAAAAATGCGAATATCTCGGTTACTATTCAAGATTGGGAGTAAATGTACATAACAATATTGATAGTACATTTAATTTGCTATAATATTGATTCTATACATGTTTTCGATCCGACACATAGTAACGGAGATATTCGGAATTTTTATATTATCCCCCTCTAAACCCCCACCCTCCCACTAGTCCGTATTCAGCCGTCAACGAACTTGATCTTTCTTTTTACATAAAACGACTAAATATTGAGTTTGCTAACGATTACACAATAATTACGACCGCCAGAAGGGTAACAGACATATATATATATAGATATATATATATATATATATATATATATATATATATACTCAACCGCAAAAAAAACCGGACACTTCATTTTTGTCGTATTAAAAGCTAACTTTCAGCAATTTTCTTTATGTGGGTATTCTAGTTATTACAGAGCATTTAGAGTCTAAGTCCATTGAACAAATCCCTTCAGGATTAGTAAACAATTAGATAAAACTCAGATTAGATTTATTTGTCGTGAAGTTGATCTATTCTAAACTGTAAGTAGTTTTTCACATATTTAAACAACTTTAATTATTAACCAAGCATTTTCGTTTTATTTTTATTTCGGTCCAGAATAATGTGTCTTTCAAACTTAGATGGAAGGCCGGAGCTTACGTTACATTGCCGAAACGCTTGGGGTAGCGAAGTCTTCCATTCACTGTAATAAAAATGAAGAATAATTTTTTTTTTTTTAAATGTGTTAATTTATCTTTTTCTTTTCTTTTATTTTGTATTTTTTTGTAAATAATCAATGAAAATTATTCACTTTTGGCAGATTTTGTTTAAATTACCTATAGATTAACCAATTATTTTAATTAAAAAATTAATATACATATATATTAAGTATTTAAGAAAATTATAAGACTAAATCTAAGTATCCGGTTTTTTTTTTTTTTTTTTTTTTTTTTTTTTTTTTTTTTTTTTTTTTTTTTTTTTTTTTTTTGCGGTTGAGCGTATATATATATATATATATATATATATATATACAGTTTTGAACGGACCTCATTTTCGTCATCTCCTAGGTAGGATCAATGGACATTTGAAAAAAAAAAATTCGAAAATCACGTCAAGAGTACGACCACACTAGCTGATTTACCTTAATGGAATTCCGCTAAAAAGTCACATGTGTAAAACAGCAGAATGAATTATAGTATCGTATGACTAAGGAAAGAATGAATTATTGTGGGTTTTTAATTAAAAAATAAAGTGGTGTATTTGAATTTACCACATTATATATATATATATATATATATATATATATATTTATATATATATATATATATATATATATATATATATATATATATCTATATTTAGCATCGCTTTCTGTACAGTCAAGAGGAAAAGGACAACCTATGAACATTCTGGCCCTTAGAAGTCATCATCTGGAATATGGGGTTAATTACTTTTTGAACCATCGCTTCAGTACAGTCAAGAGGAAAAGGACAACCTATGTACATTCTGGCCCTTAGAAGTCATCATCTGGAATACGGGATTAATTACTTTTTGAACCATCGCTTTCTGTACAGTCAAGAGGAAAAGGACAACCTATGAACATTCTGCCCCTTAGAAGTCATCATCTGGAATATGGTGTTAATTACTTTTTGAACCATCGCTTTCTGAACAGTCAAGAGGAAAAGGACAACCTATGTACATTCTGGCCCTTAGAAGTCATCATCTGGAATATGGTGTTAATTACTTTTTGAACCATCGCTTTCTGTACAGTCAAGAGGAAAAGGACAACCTATGTAAATTCTGGCCCTTAGAAGTCATCATCTGGAATATGGGATTAATTACTTTTTGAACCAACGCTTTCTGAACAGTCACGAGGAAAAGGACAACCTATGAACATTCTGGCCCTTAGAAGTCATCATCTGGAATATGGGATTAATTACTTTTTGAACCATCGCTTTCTGTACCGTCAAGAGGAAAAGGACAACCTATGTACATTCTGGCCCTTAGAAGTCATCATCTGGAATATGGGATTAATTACTTTTTGAACCATCGCTTTCTGTACAGTCAAGAGGAAAAGGACAACCTATGTACATTCTGGCCCTTAGAAGTCATCATCTGGAATATGGGATTAATTACTTTTTGAACCATCGCTTTCTGTACAGTCAAGAGGAAAAGGACAACCTATGTACATTCTGGCCCTTAGAAGTCATCATCTGGAATATGGGATTAATTACTTTTTGAACCATCGCTTTCTGAACAGTCACGAGGAAAAGGACAACCTATGTACATTCTGGCCCTTAGAAGTCATCATCTGGAATATGGGATTAATTACTTTTTGAACCATCGCTTTCTGTACAGTCAAGAGGAAAAGGACAACCTATGTACATTCTGGCCCTTAGAAGTCATCATCTGGAATATGGGATTAATTACTTTTTGAACCATCGCTTTCTGTACAGTCAAGAGGAAAAGGACAACCTATTGTTACCCACAACTGGGTAACAAGACTGCCAAGCTTCTCTTGAGGTCTTGGATTACTTAAATTTGATTGATTGAGATAACAATTATTCTGACTCATTATTAATAACAGTACTAGTTCTCAACAAAATTAATATGTTATATTCTGATATATTTTAGTAATTGTTTTTCTTTCCGGTGTGAGGATGGCCGATCTGTTTGTTTACATTTCAGACGCTTCCTGCCGGCAGGTTATTGACATTGACTGAAACATTTCCTAGTTTTATTTGTATATATTTCGGGGGTGTTGTGTTAGCAGTATGTAGATTTATCGATTAATAAACTTCAAGAAGGAAATCCGCTTAGGTTACGCATTTTTGTTCATTATTTTCGTTGTTTTGAATGATAGGATTTTGTTATTCTTTTTTGATTCCTATTTTGGTGTTTTGTTGAAACCTATTTCTTATTTTTTGTTGTTGTATTTGCTGTTTTCTATATTTTGTTTTATTTCTATTCTATTAGTTGTTTTCCATTTTTATTTTAAGTTTAAATTATTTTATTTTCAGGAATATAGCTTGTTTGGAATCTCCAAAATATGTAAGTAAAATATTAATCATATAACTGATATATTTTGAATTTTCGAAATAGCGCTCTTTGGCCTCCTTTCGTCGGATATCAGACTTTGCCTTAAGTTTCTTTATGAAATGTTTAAATATTGAGTTTGGTAAGTATTAAATTGCTGAATTAACAGGCAATCTATATAAATAAAACTCTTAACCCTTAAAAAAAGTATAAAAGGAGAATTCAATGAATAAATAATTAGTTTTGAAACCATTTTATTATTTCCCCTGGAATATTCATATTCTCTTAGAAATCCTTTTTAAAATAACAACATGGTATGTACAATTCAGATAGCGATAAGCACTAGTGAAGTGGTGGTTGCCTGGCTTCTACAGATACAGTATGAGGACCAACCAGCTGGTTGAACAATCCAGGTTTGTATCTGAGTTCTTCCTGCTTCAGTGGGCTGCTCAACTTTAGCTTTCGAAGGATTATCGAAAGCACAGTTTTACTCATATTCATATAAAATTCCTCACCTGAAAAAAAGATAAAAAAATAAATACATGTACATAGTGATTGCTGGATACATTATTACAGTTTCGCTCATCACTTAATTGGGTAAAGTGCATATAAATTTGTTTAATGTCTGATAAATTCAAAACATTATGTACTAATTTGCCTGCGTGAAAAACAAGTCCGAAAACTTACTGATCTAATCTCACAATAAATTCTGTATTTTCAATTAATAATCCAATTTGTAGAAGTGGTTGGTCAATACAATCAATTGATAACGTCACCAAACAATGTATTTGCTTATATCTCATCTAGTAATGATTTGGGTATTTCAACTTGGAATAAGAAGTTTCAGGATATATTCCGCAATTTGTCAACTGCGATGACAAAAAGTTTGGGTTTGTTGAAGACTGACATTGAGTACCCATTTCGAAGTGTGGCTACAATGTAGGAGGCACCTAGCCGTGAGACCTTAATCCAACCTACACCAATCCAACGCTTCATGGTGACTGAGGATTCGCTACGATGGTCAGAAGCGATCCTATGGAAGGGACAGTCTCCTACTACCCAGCTCCCACACGAGTGAAACACATGTACCAGTTTACCTGGCCTGTATGTCCTCGTGCTTTGAACACACGACCACTACGTCTATGGCCGGCAGTGAAGGCAGCCTCCACTCCGGACACCACCCAGCCCGTAGTTCACATTGAGTAAGCCGCTAGAACTTACCCCATTAAGGCAGGAGTGATCCCCTGCCCGGAACAGCAAAGCCTACTGTTCCTACGGTTCCCCTACCCAGCAGCTACACAGCGGGGGCTTACTGCTGCCACTGGGGAGGGCCGGCCCCGTGCCGGAACTGAAGACTGACAACTAAGAAATTAGATATCTCTATTAATCTTCAAGATAGAGAAAAAGTCTGTCACGCAGAGCTGCGTAAATTAAGATTTTCCATGCGCTGTAACGAAAACTTAATCTTATTTCACAATAAATTATCTATTTCCAATTAACAATCCGATGTGTAGAAGTGAGAGGTCAATACAATTAAATGATAACGTCACCACACAATGTATTTGCTTATATCTCATCTAGTAATGATTTGGGTATTTAAACTTGGAATAAGAAGCTTCAGGATATATTCCGTTACGGCAAAATGTTAAGGTTTTCTGAAGACTGACAACTATAAAATTAAATATCTCTATTAATCTTCAAGATAAAGAAAAAGTCCGTCACGCAGGGAATACATAAACTAAGCAGATTTCCCACGTGAAGTTTAACAATATATAAATCTACATACCGATATAAAAACACCACCGTGAATATTAAGTGAATAAATACAAACGATAATAAGAAACTTTCCGACAGGAATCATCTGAAATGTAAACAAACCGTTCTGCCAACTTCTTACCAAGAGAAGAACAGAAAGAAAAACAATTACTGTAATATATCTGAATATAACGTATTAATTTTATTGAAAACTATTTACTGTAATTTATAATGAATCAGAATAATTTGTATCTCAATCAATCAAATTTAAGTAGTCCAAAAACGTAAGGAGGTGGGGGGATCACTAGAACATATTTCCATGTATCTCGTATAATAAATGTCTCTTGAAAACAATATTTGGAATTTAAGCTTCCAATGTGTGGTTTATAACATAACCGAGTATTGTTTTTGTGACATGAGTATAAGTAGGGGTTTGCTGAAGGCTGAAAAATGCAAATATATCAGTTAATATTCAAGATAGGGAATAAATATACCTAACAATATTTATAGAACATTTAATTAGCTATAAGAATGATTCTATACAGTTTTTCGCCCCAACGTATAGTAACGGAGATATTTCGAATTTTCTAAATTCTCCCGCTCTAAACCCCCCTCCCCCTGGTCCGATTTCAGCCGTTAACGAACTTGATCATTCTTTTTACATAAAACTATATATATATATATATATATATATATATATATATATATATATAGACCTCATTTTCGTCATATGGGTAGGATCGATGGGCATTTGAGAAAAAATTTCGAAAATCGCGTCATGAGTACAACCTCAATAGCTGATTTCCCTCAAGGGAAATCTGCTAAAATTTTATAAATTAGTGATAGTTATCCCTAACATTATCCCAGATGGTATTTGCTGAAATCGTAGATAGTACTCCATCTGTAGATCGTAGATAGTACTCCATCGTATTATCCCTGATGAGAATCGTCGAATTATCCCAGGCAGTACTCCCTGATTGAAACCCAGATAGTACTCGTTTGTAGTATCATAGATAGTACTCCTTGATAGAAACCCAGATAGAAACACAGATAGTACTCGCTGGTAGAAACACAGATAGTACTCCATGATAGAAACCCAGATAGTACTCCATGATAGAAACCCAGATAGTACTCGCTGGTAGTATCACTGATAGTACTCCCTGTTACAAACACAGATAGTACTCGTTTGTAGTATCATAGAAAGTACTTGATAGAAACCCATATAGTACTCCCTGATAGAAACACAAATAGTACTCCCTGATAGAAGCCAAGATAGTGCTCGGAGGTAGTACATAGATAGCAATCCTTGATAGATCCCTAGATCGTGTCTCTGGCAGATCATAGATAGTTCATTTTATAATCCTAAATAGTACTCTCTCGTAGTACAGATGTAATCGCCAAGAATACCTTTTCCACGAATGAGTATCCGAAACGCATCAGATCATTATTATTGCTTAACCAGAACAGTTACGATATTATAAAATTGTTTATATACTTTAGAGTATAATATATGATTGATTGATTATCTTTTTTGTAAAATAATAGATTGTACCTGGACAACGACGTGGTCCTGCGCTGAATGCCATATACGCTCCCTTGGGCCTGGATGAAACTTGTTCCGGGAGGAAGTGGTCTGGGTAGAATCTGTCAGGGTGCTTCCAATACTTGGGGTTCTTCTTCAATCTATCCCGGAAAAAGAAAATAGTGCTCTTCTCAGGAAATATGTAGGAACCTGAAAAATTTGACACATGTTAGTCAATTGTTGAAGAAATGATTGTACATCTTGAAATTATTAAATCACATTCAAACTAAGGAATTGATTTCCTTCACCAAGACACTGTATTAGGAAGATTACAATTATATAACGGATATATTATAACTTGAGGTTTTCTTAAGTTAACCGACAAACGGCTGTAATACCTTTTTTAAAGGTGCAATTGCAAAACTACTTAAGAAGCATGTCATAGATTGGAAAATCAGACACATGATTCCGACCATGAAGAATCATCACCATGTGCCAGGGATTTACAGTAGGTCTTGTTCCTGAAGCTAGGGATACACCGGTCAGAGAGGTAGCAATATAGTCCGAGAACATGCCGAAATTGTAAAAAAGGTTGTGGATGAAAACTCAGCAACAGCAGAACATATTTGGCAAACTATCAATTTTGATGAAGTCAAACCAAAAGTGATCGTACCAGGAAGGGATCGTTCAAGAAGTACTCGAGATAATGAATTGTTCTAACAACAGAGAAGCCGATTATAGGTTGATTAAACCTTGGGTGGCCATTCTTTCTCCCAGAAAGAAATATTTTGACAAAGAATGCATAATCTCATGTGAACAGGCGTCAGAGACAGTGACCAAAGGTACCTGGGAGGGGAGGCGAAACACCCGACACAGAAACATGAAAGACAGATTGTTATATTGATAAGGGCCGTGGGAGTTTACGAGTATAAATATAATAAAATTCTTTTCAGTACTGTTCCTTACCTATTCGAATAGGTTTCTTAACCTGCTTTGCGAAGAATGGTGCAGACACAATCCGAACAGCTTCTTTGATTGTCCTGGAGAAAAGGTTTGTTGTTAGTTTGTTGAATATAGACTGCAAAAGGTAAAATCCTTCCAATTATGAATGAAATAAATGAATAGCAGGAAACAAAAACAGTTATGGAAGTTTTGAATTCGCCATTTATCGGCACCTCTAGAAAAATCATGTTTTCAGTTTTATTATAAACTTAATAGTTAATCGTTACATATAAAACTAAATGTTATATACGGGAATCATAGGCCTTCTGTATGATTAGCAGACATTTATGAGGTCTGACCTTAGAGGGATTTAATTTCCTAACCGTGCTACCCTTAGTTGTGGCTTCATTTGGAAATATGATTATGGTTATTCTTAGTAAACCCTCAATCCTGTCAATCGTAGCTTAATATAGTGCGTACTGATGAAATTCATTCCCTAAAATATAGATATAATTCTACTGTACGAGTGTATATCACTGAACTCCTCCTAAACGGCTGGACCGATTTGAAAGAATTTTTTTGTGTGCGTTTGGGTGACACTCTGGATGGTTTAGATTCAGAAATCAGCCCGGCAGATGGAGAGAGTGGGGGTTGTAAATGAGGCCTAAAATTAAAAATAGCGATATTTCGTTTCCTATTGGTTTTTCGGATAATATGCACAGAATGAAAGTTGTTTATTTTGTTATATCCACTTTTGTCGTATAACAAAGTATAAACGAGATATACACTAAAAAGTTAAAGTGGGAGCCAACAATTTAGTTGGGCACTTACGATTGAAGGAACTTTACAAAACTCTATATGTAAATTAGCGTTAATTCTTCCATAGTTATAAGTTATATTATTTTTTTTAGTGAGGGTTATAAAAAATTCGCAATATTTCATTTTCTATTTGTTTTTAGGCAAACGTGCACATAACAAAAGTTGTTATTTGTGATATTAAACGTATCTTTGGTTTTAAACATAATATCATTAAATTTAATATCCTAATCGCTTGAAATATCATACAGGACAACGTCTGTCGGGTCCGCTAGTATATATATATATATATATATATACATATATATATATATATATATATATATATATATATATATATATATATATATATACAATTCAACAATTGATTGAGGCATCCTCATGGAATAAATTCTATTTGGAGGTTAGAATTTTTAAATTGGAGCGTATGAAAACTGAAAATACAATTGAAACACTATTTATTTCTTACATTTTTCCGATAAAACAAATAATAACGAAGTATTGACAAACATATAATCTGACTTTCAAGTAAACCCTACGCCTATTGGTAACAGTACAATGTACAGTCAACTAGTAATTGCAAAATACTATGCGTTGACAATATTCATATTCTTAAATTAACTTGACTTAAGGGAACAACCACCTATGATCAAAGCTACGAATAGAGGTCCCGCCTGGAAAATAAGAATTTATTTAGTGACGAACCCATTAAATTAAATTATTAGTGCCACCCATGCTAGAGGCACACATTGTAATGTGTGCGTGCCAAACATGTAGGCGACATAGCAAGTACAGACATCCATAGTTAAATTGGAAGAATAATCTTACATTTCCAAGTATTGCATCCTTTTAAGATCGTCAATGCTGGGATCTACACCAGAATCTCCAAAAATGTCCCATTGCTCTTTTAGTACTTTATCCTGATATTCAGGGTACATGGACAAGAATAGAAAGGCGGCACTCAAACTTACACCGCTTGTATATGTTGCCTGAAAACAGAATTGCATACATTTCTCAAATTGAACTCCATTAATTAGATGATAGTGTTCATTTAACTCGTTGCATTATCTTACCTCAGCCAACATTTCAAGGATGGCGTTTTCTATTTTGTCCTTCTTAACGGCAGCACCCTCCTTCTTCTGTACTATTTTCCAAAACATGGAAACATATCCTGCAAGAAGATATGTACAATAATTCTCTTCGACTAAGAGTCTCAAACTTTCAAGTGTATGATTAGTAAAGTTAGTCTTTTCGTAAACGGCAAAACCCTAAATTCAAACTGTTAGTCGCCTATTTCGAAACGACTCAAGTCAAGCTTGAGACTAGTTTCTGACCGTAAAGATGACGCATGATGATGATGGGCTGAATATCTGAGATTTGACCAGACCTTCGTCCCAATCAATTTCATAACAGCCGTTTGTTCGTGGGTTCCTCGAAATGCTGCACATCAGCTCAGCTAGTGGTCTTGCTCCGGGATTACATCATTGGCTGCACTGGTGAGACCACAAACGCAATTATCGTGGGTTCCTGGAAATGCTGCACATCAGCTCAGCTAGTGGTCTTGCTCCGGGATTACATCATTGGCTGCATTGGTGAGACCACAAACGCCTTTATCGTGGGTTCCCGCAAATGCTGCACATCAGCTCTGCTAGTGGTCTTGCTCCGGGATTACATCATTGGCTGCATTGGTGAGACCACAAACGCCATTATCGTGGGTTCCCGGAAATGCTGCACATCAGCTCAGCTAGTGGTCTTGCTCCGGGATTACATCATTCCCTGCTTTGGTGAGACCTCAATCTCCTTTATCGTGGGTTCCCGGAAATGCTGCACATCAGCTCAGCTAGTGGTCTTGCTCCGGGACTACACCATTGGCTGCATTAGTAAGACCACAAACACCTTTATCGTGGGTTCCTGGAAATGCTGCACATCAGCTCAGCTAGTGGTCTTGCTCCGGGATTTACACCGTTGCCTGCATTGGTGAGACCACAAACACCTTTATCGTGGGTTCCTGGAAATGCTGCACATCAGCTCAGCTAGTGGTCTTGCCCCGGGATTTACACCGTTGCCTGCATTGGTGAGACCACAAACGCCCTTATCGTGTGTTCTCGAAAATGCTGCACATCAGCTCACAACTTCACATATGATACCTACATATTTGAAGGCAAGATGTCCTCCATTAAACGATATTGGGAGGAATTTCTAGCTGCATGGAACCAGCGTGAGGAAATCCAGGTTTCTGGAAAGGATGACTTTCCTAACGACACTTGGCATGAACTGTATGATTTACTCGAAGGCGAGACCATCAAAGCGAGTGGCACCCTTGCCCAATATAATATTAATAGGAATAACCGTCTTATACATCAACATGGTCCTCCGGTATTAAATCATATACAACTTCCATCACACCAGCACCTCTCTTAAAATATTGCAAGCCGTAAGCGGGTAGGGCTGAATGGTTTGTAAATACACCGGGATTTACACCGCTGCCTGCATTGGTGAGACCACAAACGCCTTTATCTTGGGTTCCTGGAAATGCTGCACATCAGCTCAGCTAGTGGCCTTGCTCCTGTATTACATCATTTGCTGCATTGAAAAACCACCACCTCCGCCCACGTGGGTTCCCGGAAATGCTGCATATTAGCTTAGCTTTGGTTATTCATTGCGGGATTACATCATTTTCTGCATTGGTGAAGCCAGCTGCTCCAAGCAAATAGCAAAGTCCTATTTTATCTCAAATGTCTGGCCGATGTCATAATGTGCTAATTGTATATTTCCGATCTGCCCCAAGCATCAACAGGTAATCTTGTGCTGATGTTTCACAACGATAACAGGCTGATTTGGACCTGATAGCTTCTCCCTCTTAAGGATCCATTGGAGACACTTGTTCATCATCCTTTCCAAAATTCTACTGAGACAACTATTTACGGAGAATCGGGCGATAGTTAACAGAACCATTTTGTATTTCCCATTTGTAGTGTAGGAGTAACTGACGCTAATTTATATTAAGGGATATTTTTATAACCGAATAAATAATGCCAGTAAAATGTTTTAATGAATAGTTTGACAAGATGTAAATATTTAAATACTGAGGCTGAAGACGTTGTAATATAGAAGAGTCAACAGGTTTTTTTTTTTGTAGTTTATCGAATATCTTCATTACGTATCATAACTGTTATAATATTAAAGCGAGATAATTTCCACATAAATAATAATTTACTTATTCAATTAAAATAAAAATGCGAACCTAAATCATTCTTCTCTTTTGTTTTCTTGTCAATTACAGCTTCAGCCACCTGGAACAAACAGTACATTTATTCATAATAGGTCCCCGGAAAAAATATACGTAATTTTAATTATTGAATGTAATAAAGTTTAAAAACATTTCTTGGCGACTTTATTGGTCATCAACTGTTTATTATTCATTTAGCAATCTATCTATCTATCTAACCGACTTAGCGGATCTCCAAAAATATATTCTATAAACTAGCTAAGGTACCCAGCTTCGCTCGGGAATTCATTTGAGGTTTAATGATGGTGGTATTTTTTTTTGGCAAGCCTTTACTTTCCACAATATTTTAACATTTCCCGATGTATACCCGTCGTTGCTGTGGATTTGTTTATAATAAAATTATTTGTTATTTAAGAGTTCAGTGTCCTCAATATCAGCAGATTTCCCTTAAGGAAAATCAGCTATTGAGGTCGTACTCATGACGGGATTTTCGAAAATTGTCTTCAAATGTCCATCGATCCTACCCAGGAGATGACGAAAATGAGGTCCGTTCAAAATTATATCTATATATATATACAGTAGCTCACAGTGAAAATGATACACCGTACAGATTTCACAAAATGTTCATTTATTATGTACAAAAATATATTTTTTTAAAAAAGGTTCTTCCTAAAAAATTACACAATTTTATCTAGAAAAAAAATAAATATCTCTTATTATTATTATCCTAATAATTAATAATGCCTGAGCATAAAAATAACAAAAATGAAATTCCAGACCTCACAGTGAAAATGATACACTTTAATAAAATTCAAGTTAAAAGTAATTTTATATAACTTTAATATCTTGTTGGAAGTCCTTTGTTGTTGATTACTTCTCTTAAGCGGATTGGGATAGATTCCACGAGTTTTTAGGTAAAACCTGGGGTAATTTTCTCCCATTCTTCCAAGAGTGCCTTTTTTAGATTTTCTTTGTTTGTAATATTATGTTTTCGAATTTCTGTCTCCAACTTTGCCCACAAATGTTCAATGACATTTAAATCTGGTGACTGCGCAGGTGTCTTTATAAGTTTGGGACAGTTAAATGTAAGCCATTCTTTCACTATCAACGAAGAATGTTTGTGGTCATTATCTTGGTAAAAAGTAAAAATATCTTTTAATCCAAGTTTTTCAGCACTTACCTTCAGATTTTGCCTTAATATGTCCACATATAAATGTTTATCCATTATACCTTCTATAAAATGCAGACTTCCCACACCAGAGGCTGCCATGCATCCCCACACCATCACACTCCCACCTCCATGTTTCACAGTCGGTAAGAGATTTTGCTTGGAAAATGCTTCTCCAGATTTTCTCCAAACGTATCCACGTCCATCCGACCCAAAAATGTTAAATTTGCTTTCATCAGCAAAAATAAACTTTTTCCAAAAGTCAAAATCTTTGGAAATGTGCTCATTTGCAAATTTTAGCCGGTCTTTTTGATTTTTTTTTACTAATGAACGGCTTTTTCCTAGCAACTCTACCATGAAAATTGTGTTTCCTTAGGACGCGACGCACAGTTTCCGCACTAACAATCTTCTTTAAATAATTTTCCACTTCACTTGCAATTTTTGGTGCACTCATTCTTGGGTTTTTTTTTTTACGTACCTCAGAATCCACCTTTCGTCAGCATCGGAAAGTATCTTTTTGGGGCTTTTCCTCTTCTTATTAATAAGCCTATTTTCCCTTTTATATCTTTCTACAATGTGTTGTACTGTTGCATGACTTTTCTGAAAAAGTTCGCCAATTTCTCGATACGATTTTCCTCTGTTGAACTGTTGTATAATTAGTTCTCTTTCTCTTACCGTTGTGTGCCGACCCATTATAATAAAACAAAAACAATCACGAAATAATATAATAAAATTGTCTTAGAGACTGATAGCACAGAAGACACTGAAAGCCTGGATAGAACTAAAACGGATTAAAGGCAACATGAGTGGTGTATCATTTTCACTGTGAGATAGGTCAAAGGTTTGTAATCCTACATAAAAGGATTATTTATTCCTTGCTAATGTGCTAGAGAGCTAGGCAAGTTAATCTGTAATCAAGAATGTATTCTCATTCCATATAAACTTATACGTTATATAAAAATAAGTGCAATAAGTTATTTTTGACATATTTATAGAAATATAGTAGGTGTATCCTTTTCACTGTGAGCTACTGTATATATAAAATTGTAACCTCTGTCTGTACATTGATTTTTTTTCTCGAAATTTCACGATAACTTTTAGTTTCACATGTCATAGGCACCATAACTGCATTTTGTTTCTTTCGTGTATGTTATGAAACTTGGTATGTATATTACGACTAACCCAACTTAGACTTTAGGCTATATTAATATCCCCTGAGACGAACAGGAGTAGGGTTATAAGGAGAGCCAGAAATTAAAAATAGCGATATTTCGTTTCCTATTGTTTTTTCGGAAATATGAACATAACAAAAGTTGTTTATTTTGTTATTTAGAGTAACTTTTGCTATATACACTTTTTTCGTATACCGAATTATAAACAAGATATACGCTAAAACCTATAGCGGAAGTGAACAATTTTATTGGGGCCAAAGACCCCACCGAAATAAATAAAACTCGGTATGTGCATTAACACTAGCGCTTTCATTGTACCAAGCCATACCAACATTTCTAGGGACGGGCAGGAGTGGGGGTTGTAAGGGAGGCCTGAATTTAAAAATAGCGGTATTTCGTTTTCTTTTCGTTTTTCAGCAAATATGAACATAACAAAAGTTGTTTATTTTGTTATTTAGAGTAACTTTTGTCATATTCATTTTTGTCTTTTAACATAGTATAAACGAGATATACACTAAAACTTTAGCGGGAGCCAACAATTTTATTGGGGACTAATGATTGAACCAAATTTAACAAAACTCGGTATGTCAATTAGCATTAATTCTTCCGTGATTATAAGCTATATTAAAATTTTTAGGTTAGAACGGGAGTGGGGGTAATAAAGGAGGCCTGAAATAAAAATTCGCGATATTTCATTGTCTATTTGTTTCTCGACAAACATGCACATAACAGAAGTTTTTATTTAATTAACTTTTTTTTTTCTTTTTTTTTAATACATTTCTCCAGTGTGGAGCAAGTAATTTGCGTAGAAATATTGATATGCTCACCAATTCATTCCAATCTGAACTATGGGGTACCTCACCTGGAAAAATTAATTCAAATCTATGTTAATATTTTGTCCTTAATAACTGAAATCTATGCATAATGCACAGGAGACGGGAAATATGACAATTTGGAGGACACTGAAGACTTACATAAAAAATTAATTTTATTATTAACAAATGCCAACAACGGGTATTAACCCTAAACACTGGGACGGGTAAATGTCAAAATATTGTGCAAAGTAAAGCCTTGCCAAAAAAAAATACCATCACCATTCAGCCTCAAATAAATTCCCGGGTGAAGCCGGGAATCTGAGCTAGTATATATATATATATATAAAATTGTAACCTCTGTCTGTACATTGCAACCACTGCGTGACGGACTTTTATTTATTAATATTTCCTTCTCCATTCTGTCCATCTTTATATGAAGCCCTTCGGCCGTATTTAGTCTCTTCTCCTTCTTTTCCTCATAGAGCAGTTCGTATTTAATGGTAGACATGTCGCGGCCCTCTTTCTTGGCGTGTGCATTGTAGTCTGGGAAAATTGAGTAAATGAGGCACGTTATTGTTTCAATTTTAACAGTGTGAATTATAATTTTAGTTGAAAGGTTTTAGCTCCTTTTGAGAGGAATTCTTACAAAAACATTCTTCACTAGTTCACTAGAGAGTCAAAAAAATAAAATACCCTATATTGTTTCAGATAATCCTAATTTTACTTGCCCTGCTTTTGATGGTCTCTTGCCTGGCTCTATGGATGACGTCATTGAATTACAGGACCTTCAAAGGGCTTGGAGTTCCAATAGTTGGACAATTGTTCCTCGTTGTTAAGAGTATTACTACGTCACATGAAAGTAAGTTTTTAAAACATTATAAAGAAATAAACATATCCTTACACCATATTATGTTGTGATAAAAGCCATTGTTGACTTTTTGTTCTTTAATATTTGACAGTGGGGTGTTACTGAAGGCTGAAAACAATAAAGTACGAATTATTCACTTAATACGTGAGTTACAAAAAACCCACAGAGCAACAATTTTAAACCATCCATAGTTTAGCAAAATTGGTCCTATGACATTTAACAATCCATTAATTATGAGGGAGATATTTTGAATTTTCGAATTCCCCCATTTAGATAGACCCCATTATTCCAGGTTTAATTTCAGCCAATAACAAATATGAATTTAAATGTCGACTCAAACAGTTTAATATCGAATGTGATGTGGAGGCATTTTTGAAACAAGAACTGAAAATCATAAGTGATGAATATGTATATTGCAGTTACATACAATTTTTCGAATTAACTCAACCCCCAAGTTCAATTTTTGCCGGTAACGAACTTGATAATTAGATTTACATTATTATAATTATTTATTGCATTAAATGCTTAATTATAGTTTTGTAAAAATATGACAAAAGTTGCGACTCCTTGAGTGGTAATTGTCAAATCTATATATATATAAAATTGTAACCTCTTTCTGTACATTGATTTTTTTCGCGAAATTTCACGAAAGCTTTTCGTTTCACATGTCATGAACACCATAATTGCATTTTGTTTCTTTCGTGTCTGTTTGTTTGTTTGTTTGTTACCTTTTCACGCATAAACGGCTGAACGGAATTTTATGAAACTTGGTATGTATATTACTACTAACCCAACTTAGACTTTAAGCTATGTTAATATTCTCTGAGACGAACAGGAGTGGGGGTTATAAGGGAGGGCTGAAATTAAAAATATTGATATTTCGTTTCCTATTGTTTTTTTGGCAAATATGCACATAACAAACGTTGTTTATTTTGTTATTTAGAGTAACTTTTGTTTTATACAATTTTTTTCTGATTTGTTCATATAATTTAAGGTATTACAGGATTAATATCCTAAATGAGTTGGCAGCACTGAGCATAGGGAGGTGTCAAGCTACTTCCTTTGTCCTATCAGTTCTGCCGCTTCCGTGCCAACATCATATTGGTTTATATTTACATGTTAATTGTTGCTTATAGCAATGAAGTGTTATACTCCGGAATGTGAAATTTTTTAATGACCAAAAATAAATAATTTAAAAGGATGAACGCTGGGGAGGTGCGCCCAATTATTTCTGGTATTTATTAACTCTGCTTCGTTAATGTATGATATACTTTACTGAACACCAATATCAATATTTATTTATTAGTGTATTTTTAATAGTGGTTATGATTAAATCTAAAACAGCTATCATCATTAAGCTTTGTACCGCATCAAGGGAAAGTAACTTTTATTCATACATGGTTTGGAAGATAGAATACTTTCTACAATTATAAATTATACGTTCATTACTTTATAAAAAAAAACTGCATGCACAGGAGACGGGAAATATAAAAATATTGAGGAGAGTGAAACCTTGCATAACAAATAATTTAATTATTTACAAATCCACAGCAACGACGGGTATGAAACCTAAAGACTGTGACGGGGAAATGTCAAAATATTGTGGAAAGTAAAGCCTTGCCAAAAAATACCATCTTCATTCAGGCTCAAATGAATTCCCGGGCGAAGCCGGGTACCTTAGCTAGTATATATATAAAATTGTAACCTCTGTCTGTACATTGATTCTTTTCTAAAAATTTCACGATAACTTTTCGTTTAACATGTCATAGACACCATAACTGCAGTTTTTGTTTGTTTGTTACCTTTTCACGCATAAACGGCTGAACTGAATTTTATGAAACTTAGTATGTAAAACCTATAGCGGAAGTGAACAATTTTATTTGGGACAAAAGATCCAACCGAAATAAATAAAACTCGGTATATGTATTATCACTAACGGTTTAATTATAACAAGCCATACCAACATTTGTAGTTGTAAGGGATGCCAGATATTAAAAATAGCGATATTTCGTTTCCTATTGGTTTTTCGGCAAATATGACCATAACAAAAGTGGTTTATTTTGTCATTTAGAGTAACTTTTGTAAAATACACTTTTGTTTTATAAGAAAGTATAAACGAGATATACGCTAAAAACTAAAGCGGGAGCAACTATTTTATTGGGCACTAACGGTAGAACCGAACTTAACAACACTCGGTATGTAAATTAGCATTAATTCTTCCATGATTATAAGCTATACTAAAAAGTATAATTTTGAACTGACTTCGTTTTCGTCATCTCGTATTTCCCTCCTGTATTATATTTATTATTTTTTTATTTATAACTTCTCAGATTAATTTTATTTCGTTTACTGTTTTTAGCCATTTCCCTATTGAGGTCGTACTCATGATGCGATTTTCAAAATTTTTCTTCAAATGTCCATTGATCCTACCCAGGAGATGACGAAAATGAGGTCCGTTCAAAACAGTACATATATATATATGTGTGTGTGTGTGTGTTTTTTTATTTTATATATTTTCCTTTGCACATTACCCATGCACAAAGGGCGTTTATTTACTACATGTACCATAGTATTACAGTATATAACATGTATGTTCATAATACATCGTGTTTTGTGTACAAGAAATGATGTTCATAAATTTGTTCTTGAAATTAAAAGATAAAATAAAAAGAAAAGAAAAGGAAACAAGAAAAAAACCCCAAAAATGAAAAACAAAAAAATAAATAAATAATATACATAATAAAAGAACAAACAATCAAGGTGATGAAAATTAGTACGCATAATAAGAAAAATCGAAACAATCCAATAACATGTTAATTTAACTTCATTAAGAAAGTTATGCCACCCATTTTAATGCGTTATTCTTGATGTAGGTGTTAAAAAGAAAAAAGAATGGAAGGAAGAATTAATATATTATTTTTTAAGTACGGAGTTTAAAACGTCCGCTGTTTCTATTAAGTTTTTAGAAAAATGCCTAAATACTAATGGGCATTTTTTAAACAAACTCTTTAAATCCATTGGCCACTGGTCTTTTTTTCTGATAAATGTTTGTTGGAGTGTGTTTCGTAATTGTGCAAGTGTAGATAAGGTGTTCTATAGTCTGTTCACTCGTTCTGTCACTGGGACAGTTTTTGTCATTTAGCATTTTGAACCTATGTAAATAAGATTTAGTAGTCCCGTGTCCAGTGAGTACTTGTGTCGAGTAAAAGTCAGTAGCAGTGTAGGTGTTGAGGTATTCCTGAATATTTGGGATGAATGTTCTTAAATGCTTACATCGCCCCTGCCACTGTTTTATTGTGTCCGTGCGTAACGTGTATTGTAGACGTTGTTTTGTTATGTTGGAGTATGTTATGGGAATGTAAACCTTCAAGCCAGGCAGTGATGGCGTAAGTCATTGCAGGTTGTATTGCTCCAGAGTATATAGTCCGTAATGTGTCTGTTTGTAGTCCCCAAGTCAGTTTTGTTGCTATTGAAAGTAGGTTTATATGTTTCAGTAGTTTTGTTTCAAGATGTTGAATGTAGGCGTTCCAAGTTAGTTTACTGTCAAAAATTATTCCCAAGCATTTAATTGTGTTTGCTTTAGTAAGTGTTTGTCCTTGTAACCTGATGTCAAATGATAGAGTTGTCCTTTATCTGCTAAATACTGTGTAGGATGATTTGTCTGTATTGAATTTCAATTTGTTTTTATGAGCCCATTGTTCAGTAACGTCTAGAATTGTGTTAATTATGGTCTGTGTCTGTCCAGGAATCTTTGTTTTTTCCAAAATTATAATATCATCTGCGAATGTGTAAATAGCTGCGTGTTTCGTGTTAATTAAATGTAATAATTCATCAATAATTAGGTTCCATAAAAGTGGAGAACAACTTGAACCTTGAGGTGTTTCTATTGTTTGAGCTTTAGTGATCATTAGATTGGGTGTACTGAAAGAGGTTTGGCGATTAGTAAAATATGAGAAGATAAGTTTGTATAAATTTTTAGGACATTTCTTTATTAGGAGAGAGTTGAGGATAGAAGGCCACCACGCATTATCAAATACACCCTTAATGTCTAGTGAAATGAGAACATGTTGTTTTTGAGTAAGCGCAGTTTTAATAAAATTAAGTTTTTGGTGTATTGCATCTGAAGAACTTTTTTGAGGAGTGAAGCCGAATTGATTTCTGTGCAAAAGGTTGTTTGTGTATAGGTAGTGTGATAGACGTTGGTAAATGTTTTTTTCGAGGATTTTTCCTCCTGTTGTGATTAAACTAATGGGTCGTACTGAAGAAAAGTCGTCTTTTTCTTTGCCTGGTTTTGGAATAAATATTAGCTTTGAAACTTTCCATTGTTGTGGGAAATAGCCTGAATCGAAACATCTTTTGTAAATATTTTGAGTAAATTTAGGTAAAATAAAATAAACGTTATTGAAAATTTCAGAAGAAATGCCATCTATTCCAGGAGTTTTCTTATTGTTTAGTGATTTAATTATTTTTTTCTATTTCTTGATTTGTAAGTGGTAAGTCGTTATTAGAGATAGGTTCGTTAAGCACGTAATTTCTCAATGTTTTGTGATAGCCGTTATCTGTCGTCTTATCGTCAGTTCCAATATGTTTATTCAGTAAAAACGAGTATGTTTCTTTTATCGAAGTATTATAGAGTCCATCATTTTTTCTTATAGAACTTAGCGATAGACTTGACCTAAGTTTCCCGAAAGCAAATTTGTACGGCCATGTCCAGGGGTTCTTAGGATCTATGTTAGAGCAGAATTCGTTCCATGATTGTTTTCTCTTTTGTTTTAATTTTTGTTGATAAACGTGTCTTGTTTCAAGATAAGTCACTCTTCGCTGTGCCCTTAGTTCATCGTCAACAGTTCTTTGGTATATTCGTCTAGTTTTGTTAGTCTGTTTTCGTAGTTGAGTCAGCTCATTATCCCCCCAAGGTAATGATCTCTTTGTATTATTAGTCTGGTATCTATTTTTGATTTTTAATATATTATTACAGGTTTTCTTCAAAACCTTTTGAAATCTGTTAAGAGTGTTATCAATGTCATGAGTATATATGTAGTCAGTAAGAAATATGTCCAGGTTGTCAGTGGTACACTTAAAGTTTTTACGAATTTCAGCCATTAGACAGTTTTTAAATTTTTCCCAGTAGCGTCTTTAGTAATGTAAGTGGTATGTTTAGAGACGTTTTTAGTTAGTGAGTCAGTAATTTTAATGTAATATGTTAATGTTAAATTGTCAGAAAAATTATCATGGTTATGGATCTTCCAATCAGTAACAAGTGTTTTCTACTTCGTGTTGGTGAGTGTAAAGTCTATGTTGCTAGTTCCTCTTGTTCCGTCAAAAGTAGGAAGTCCAACGTCTCTGTTAATAAGTGCTAAATTATTTAAGATAATAAAATTCTCAATATGCGTGTGTGTGTGTGTGTGTGTGTGTGTGTGTGTGTGTATGCATGTAAGTATATATATATATATATATATATATATATATATATGGACCTCATTTCGCCATTATATATATATATATATATATATATATATATATATATATATATATATATATATATATATATATATATAGGGTGCGGCAGCATAACTTCCTTTTTTCAAAGCTTAATAAAACATATTGTACGAATCAGAACATTTTTATTTTTTAATATAATGTAGGTACAAACATAAAGTTTTGTTTTACGTGGTTTTGAAGTTCAAATCAGGTAGGTGACGTCCTCCATTCTCTCTACACTGGGTGAACCGATTTCTGGCGTTTGTCATAATTCTTACCAGCATAGCATGCGTTATGTTGGCAATTTCTTCCTGGATGTTGTTCTTCAAATCTTGTAAGGTCCTTGGTCGGTTTACATAAACACGGGATTTCAAAAAACCCCATAGAAAAAAATCACAAGGGTCCCCAAAGTCCAACTCATCCAGTTTTGAAAAAAAAAATCCTTTAACATGTTTACATACCGGTCCGAATTCACTGTGACTTCATTTTCCTCAAAGAACCAGGGACCAATAATTCCACCTGAGGAAATTGCACACCACAGCTTGATTTTTGGTGAATGCAAAGGCCTTTGATGCAATTCCCGAGTATTGGTATCAGCCCAGTAGAGCATGTTTTGTTTGTTGACGGATCCACACAAATGAAAATGGGTTCATCACTAAAAAACACAATTCCGTCCTCAGGCACGACTTCCAGAAACACCTCACACGCGTTCTTCCGAGAATTGAATCCCCGTTCAGAAAGTTCCTGCACAATCGCCATCTTGTATGGATGAAAATGAAGATCATCATGAAGAGTTCTCCTCACAAAACGATCGGAAATTCCAAGGGCAGACGCATGTTTGCGTGCAGAACGCCGTGGTGATCTCAAAATTGAAGCTGCTACTGCCTCAATGTTATCAGGTGATCTAATGGGCCGAGGGACTCCAGTTCTACGTCTTGTTGCATTTGCAGTTTGTCTGAACGTAGAGACCTACGTAACAATTGATTTCCGGTCTGGGACAGGCGCCAATGGGGTTAAATTAAAGCGATTCCGAAAGGCACGCTGGGTTGAGATCACAGAACAACCTCTCGAAAAGTAGGCCTCAACGGAAAACGCACGATCCAATGCCTGTTCCAACGTATGATTGCGACTGAACTGTGTTAGTAAAAAATTCCGTCACGCAGGGGCTGTGTAAACTAAGCAGATTTCCCACGTGAAGTTTTACAATAGAGAAATCTGCCTAATAATAACGGAAGTAGTAACGAATCTCTAAACCAATTCAAGAGGGACGAAGAGTTAGGAGGGACGAACTAGCTTTCGGCGGAAAGTCCCGAATATGGCCGACTTACGGGTATATGTATATATATATATATATATATATATATATATCTATATATATATATATATATATATATATATTATATATAAGTTATTAAATTAAAATTCTATGATAAATAGTTTACAATAAGACACTAATCCAAGATAGTATCCTTTGCAAAAAAAAAAAGTTGTTTTCTCACCTCTTTAGCCATTCTACATCTTTCCAAGTAATGTCCAAGTCAAATATAGAATTTACATATTCAGTTAAAGCTGATCCTTTAGCTTCTACTGTTATTTTTGATGCTATTTCTCCTGTGAAGTTGGCTAACCTAGAAAAATATATAGTCATATAAAGTTCATTACATATACTGCTAGAAAGAGTGACGCAACTCAAAAAATTATATGAACAATGGAATAAAAGTATATGCAACTTTTTAATAACTAACAGTACAATTGTCTCATGAAAATGGCCTGTTTATTTTTGTTTTATAATGAATTTAATGTTTAAATTATTTCATACGTCTCAGCATTCAGCAGAATTCTACTAGTGGAGATGAAATTATAATTATATAAATACAGGAAAATGAATTTATCTTGTGACCACCATTCACTTTAAACTAACATCACGTAAAAACACACCCTTAACCCTTTCAACCCTGTAAGGTATATCTTGGAGTATGCCATTTGAAGTGCTTATTGAAGTATGTCGTCAAGAAAATCCTTGTTTAGAGAGTCATCCATTAGATTTGCTATGGATCTGGACAATGGTAATGAGAGTGTATAAATATAAGCGATCATGAGATTAAATATTTATTCTGAAAATGAGTTATCAAGTCCGATTATGAGTATCTTTTTTTCTAATGAGTGCCTTTGTTTAGTAAGCGAATATTTTGTGAAACATCAGCCAACTGCTTCTATAACCTGTTTGTCTCTCCACTTTACAACTCACTCCAGATTAGACAAAGATGCCAATTTTAAAAATTGGTCACCGGTGGAGAAGAAGGTCTTGATCTGGGAGAGAATAGCCCTTAGAAAGATATTTGGATATGTTAAAGAGCACCACAGATTGAGGATAAGCAACTATGTCTAATTAATGGATTCAATGGTGAAACTGATGTGACATTAAGAAGTGCAGATGTCACTGATTGAGCCACATTGAGAGAAAGGGAATTGACTGAAAGATGACTGGATGACTCAAGGGAAGAATTTGTTAAGGAGGCTCAATATTGGGACTTTATAATGAGTATCACATAAAAATCATGAGCTAGGAACTTCCAGAATTCAAAAATCATTTAGCCGGAGTATTTAATCATTTTCACAACCAACCAATATTTTATGGAAATTTATATTTTATATATTCATTAGACATAAATACTTTAGATATGGGTGAGAAATAAATGTATATTAAGAAATTTGTAATTCTGTGGGCTCAATTTTTGTTTTAATATTAAAAATGGAAAAGAGTTTTATGGCTTGCCAATATGTCAGGATCAAAGCTGTTGCTGTTCCAAATGTCATGATATGATAAATGACTTCTTAACTCCAAAGAAATAATCGTATGATAGTTTTTTGTTGTTTCATCATCTGAAATAACTACAGGGTCTGCTGAAAACTTGTTATTGTAAAAAGAAATATAGATGTTTTTAGCAGGCACAGGTCTTTATGCAAAATAAAAAAATACTTCATATTTATACTTAACTAAAAAATTCAAGATAATACAGATTTTTGACTCACGACATGCTACTACTCTTCTCATATATAATCGAGCAACTCAACAAACATTATAGCATTTACAAAATTTATTCTACTAATAAAGACATCCTGTTAAAACTTTTGACAGAAGAACTAATTGGAATGCATTTTGCCTTAATTGTGATGTTTTTTAAAATTTTCACTCACATGAGCACTTGCCCAGTAAATAAAATCCCTCATCCAAATTGACTATAAAAGAGCTTTAACTGTTAGATAGCTATCCTGATTATCCATTATAGCATGAAATAGGAATTATTAAAAAAAGTACAACTTTTAAATTTGAATTTGAAGGTATCACCTGAGGTGTGATGGGAGTACAAATTTATTTCTTATTTCTGCCCTCCTTACTCCCCATGTGCTTGCGTCAACAGTTAGTACCACAGCAGTGAAACCTGCTTTAGCTGCCCTTTTTATTAGTTTTTCTGACAGATCCCTGAAAAATATGTCATTCTTAACATTTTTTTAAAATTAATATTATTTCAACATTATTAGACTATTTCAACCAGCAAACACACAAGCGCATGCACGCACACCACACAACATGTCACATATAATCAATAATGAATTGTAAATGGCTATACAAACATAAAATTAAAAGGGATCAAATCATGTTAATAACACAGACCATCTGATCATATTAATAAAACTAATGTGTAACTTCTTTTAAATATACTGATAACTTCTGGTCCCTTGATATAAATCCCCTATTCTTCATTTAATCCTCTTGGAAATATTTCAGAATGAATTAATAGATATTTTGGTTAACAATTTTTGTCTTTAGTATACCTTTAATGATTTTGGTTTTGGAATTGCATTTTTTGTTAGCCTTGCATATATTATTAAAATGGGCAATTCTTCTGTTCAGTGTCTGCAGAAACAGGCAATTAAGCAGCTATCACAATAATGATCTTGCTGGAGGCATGTTGGCCATTTTATTTTATATCGTATATTTAATAGACATATTTTAAAGCCATAAACATTTTTTTTTTAAATTTAAAGAAGAAGTCCTTTATAGTATTTATTACTATAACCAAATAAAACATCACTACTTTTGTGTCGCAGTGAGTGGAAACTCCCTCATTCTATAAATTAAAATCTAAGACATAAATGCTGTAATTTTGAGACAATAGTCATGACAAGTACAGGAAATTAACATATAGTAAAATTAATTTATGAATACTTTTAAACTATTTTCTTTACCTGTCTTTAAGCAAATATAGTTGAAACCACTTGATGGTATTGGGTGCTGCTTCAGCAACCTCTTCTATACTGCAAGTGGATACTGTAGATAACTGGTAAATAGAACCAACACTGCCTACAGCTAAATAATAAATTAATTAGTTAGTCTTGTCCAAAGCTAATCTCAGTTATAGGAAAATGTGATTACACTTTGAAATTAAAAGTTGACAGACATGGATTACATTTCTGTTTGAATAGACACAACAGTTTGATAATTAAATAGAAAGCAAATATTATTTTATATTTTTCAAGCACTATAATTATTTATTAGTCAGATTTTATATTTTCTCTTCTCTGTATTTTGAAACATTTGAAGGTGGAATAAATTAAGTTGGCAATCAAATTTTGGCAGAAAAGTATCCAAGTAAAATTATTTAAATTAATAAACAACATGCTTTATTCCTGTAAATAAATAAATATTTATGTAACAGAAATAGCCTTGTATGAAGCAGGCTGTATTATGTCATATTTCAATGATGCAGCCTTCGTAATAGCAGGTTTTTTAGTCAATTGAGGATTATTTAGTTAGATGTTCCACTCTCAGTGCAAAGGTGTCTGAAATTATTACTAAAGGTTCTCAATCCCTTTAGCCACAAGTGGCAATATTTTTCTCATTTATTGAGGTCATTTATATGAAATTCTGTGGGTCTGTTGGAGTAGTAGGATTCTTCCTTCCTATCATTAAGCTTCTAGGTTAGGAGGGGTTGAGGCCTGACATCTAGGTACCTTTTCATTGCCATTCCATCCTCTTGTGGCCTACACAATGTCCAATCACTAGTCCCACCACAGTCCGTGGCCTCTATGATACACTTCTCCCACCTCTAACTTTACTCTCTATGAATTAGCTATTCTCATGGCTCTCTCGATTTTTAACACGTCATTACTTCCTCCACTATCGGCTCACAACTCGCTATCCTAACACTAGTCCCACCACTGTCCGCGATCTCTATGATACACTTCTCCCACCTCTAACTTTACTCTCTATGAATTAGCTATTCTCATGGCTCCCTCGATTTTTAACACGTCATTACTTCCTCCACTATCGGCTCACAACTCGCTATCCTAACACTAGTCCCACCACAGTCCGTGGCCTCTATGATACACTTCTCCCACCTCTAACTTTACTCTCTATGAATTAGCTATTCTCATGGCTCCCTCGATTTTTAACACGTCATTACTTCCTCCACTATCGGCTCACAACTGGGTATCCTATCACTATTATTAAATACTATTATTATTCCCACCAATGTATACTAATAATATGTATATGTATAATATATACTATCACTATTCCCACCAATGTCCGCGATCTCTATGATTCAACAACAAACACACAACAAAATAAACAACTTTTGTCATGTGCATATTAGCAGAAAACCCATAAGAAAACGAAATACTGCTATTTTTTATTTCAGACCTCCCTTTCAACCCCCGCCCGTCTCTAGAAATGTTGGTAGGGCTTGTTATAATGAAAGCGTTAGTGCTAATACATATACCGAGTTTTATTTATTTCGGTTGGGTCTTTTGTCCCAAATAAAATTGTTCACTTCCGCTATAGGTTTTAGCATATATCTCGTTTATAATTCGGTATACGAAAAAAGTGTATATAACAATAGTTACTCTAAATAACAAAATAAACAACTTTTGTTATGTTCATATTTGCCGAAAAAACAATAGGAAACGAAATATCGCTATTTTTAATTTCAGGCTTATAACCCCCACTCCTGTTTGTCTCAGAGAATATTAATATATCCTAAAGTCTAAGTTGGGTTAGTAGTAATATATATATACCAAGTTTCATATAATTCGGTTCAGCCGTTTATGCGTGAAAAGGTAACAAACAAACAGACACGAAAGAAAAAAAATGCAGTTATGGTGTCTATGACATGTGAAACGAAAAGTTATCTTGAAATTTCGCGAAAAAAATCAATGTACAGACAGAGGTTACAATTTTATATATATATATATATATATATATATATATATATATATATATATATCTATATATCTATATACAGGGTGTCCCCAAACCAACCAGCCAAACTTTAGGGATCGATAGAGGATCGAAAAACTAAAACAAAAAGTCCTCTGGCATATGCCTCGTTTTCGCTTCGTTTTCGAGAAAATCACAAAAAACTGAAAATAGTTGTGCAAAAAGTGTATTTTTTTTTAATAATGTATTTAAATTACAAAAAACTATTGGCTTTTTTAATAAGCTTAATTTTTTAATTGCCGAGGAGTAAATTTAGAAAACATGAATATTCGCACGCTTTCCTTATCAATAAAACGTCTAGGTTGAGTGTTTAAACTTAAAAAGTCAGTCAGTGGTAACAAACAAATATACACGAAAGAAACAAAATGCAGTTATGGTGTCAATGACATGTGAAACGAAAAGTTATCATGAAATTTCGCGAAAAAAAATCAATGTACAGACAGAGGTTACAATTTTTTATATATATATATATATATATATATATATATATATATATATATATATATATATATATATATATATATATATAAATACATATATATATTAGGGTGGGCCGAAAAAAATTTTATTTTTTTTTCTTAATGCTATACCGAAAAAAACTTGTCTCTGTTATGTGTTATCAAAAAGCAACAAAGGAAAAATATATATACCTAACCACCAGCTAGCGCAACACACTCGAAATTTCACTAAAATCACAGGATTTTACTTTTTTTTTTTAAAGTACTCAAACAGCTAGATATTGAACTGCTATAGTGAAAATCATTTATATTAGAGTTATAAAAACACAATGGGTTATTGAAAATATATATTTCATTTAATTTTAGGTAGCGCAAATGCCTTCAATATAAACTGCTCAAAAATGAATAGGGATATTGGTTATTTTTTCTTATCCTATTAATTTTAATTAAATCAACCGATATGTTATTGTTAGTTGGAATATATCTAGAGAAAAAATACAAACCAAAATCATACAAACGTTAATCCTCATTTTTAATAACGGACTTACTCAACAATAGTCAACATGGGGATTACTCATTTTGTAAACAAATACCTTTTCTTGAACTTTCTTGGTTTTAATCCAGTTGTATTCTCTTTAAACATGGAAAGACATCACCTTAAACCAGAAGTTCACGACATTGTTGTCAGAATGAGCAACCAAGGTTACCGGCAAGTGGATGTTGCTGAGCCAGTTGGGGTTTCCCAAAGTGTTGTCTCCCGGGCTTTAGCCCGATTTCGAGAAACTGGGAGTGCTAATAGGAGGCCTGGTAGTGGATCGCAGCGCATTACAACGCAAAGGGAGGACCGACATATTGTCATTGCTACCAGACAGAACCCTTTCCACAGTGCCCGCCAGACCCTTAATACTTTGCAGGGTGTATTGACAAGGCCTATATCAACGCAAACGATTAGGAATCGTTTGCGGGAAGTTGGCCTTAGATCCTATGCCCCTTTGAGACGACCTGCAGCAACAGCCCAACACCGGCAACTCAGAAGAACATGGTGCAGCGAGCGCCTAGAAGAGGGAACCAATTGGAATGCTGTAATGTTCACAGATGAGTCGCGTTTTTGCCTTTATAGTGACAGTCGACGCCATAGGGTATACAGAGAAGTGGGAATGCGTACAATTCCCCGATTCACGGTCCCTTCGGTGCAGTTTAGAGGAGGTGGTGTTATGGCGTGGGCTGGCATTTACACTGGGGGCCGAACTTTTCTCCATATCGTTGATGGAAACCTCTCCGCAGTGCGATATGTGGAAGAAATTATTGCGGAATAAGTCCCTCAAACCAGGGATCTCATTGGCCGGGATTTTCGATTTCTAGACGACAATGCCCGTCCTCATAGAGGAAGAGTTGTCATTCAAACATTGGAAAACCTGGGAATTTCCCATCTGCCTCTTCCCCCATTGTCTCCAGACCTCAATCCCATTGAGCAAATGTGGGATGCGTTGCAGAGAAGGCTTTTTGATCACCACCCACAGCCAGATAACCTCCAACAACTGAGTGCAGCATTGCAGCAGCTATGGATTGAAATTCCAAATGAAGTAAGCGACAACCTTATTGAAAGTATGCCCAATAGATGCACAGAGGTTTTGGCTAATAGAGGTCATTATACCCATTATTAGTTGTTTCTTAAAACTTTTTTGTTGAATAAAAAACATTGAAGAACCAAAAACTGAAATCTATTATTTTACAATTTGTCCAAATTCCTTAATTAAACTCCTTTTTTGTGGGTGAAAAATACAATAATTTCTAATAAATATTGATGATATTTATAATTAAAAAAAAAACAAAAATGCTAGGCCCCATAAATACCACAAAACAGCCAATATCCCTATTCATTTTTGAGCAGTTTAGTTAATTGATCACTTTTCGAGTGCTCACCGGCTGTAGTGCAGTGCAGCATCTAATTTTTTAAACCCATCACCCTTGTGTTTTTTTAGAAATATAATGTTGAGGGTACAATTACCTGTAGGAAAAAAGATAAATAGGCAATTTACATTTTCCAAATGGGTTTATTAATTACAAAATTTATCGTGAAATACAAATTGTCAATTCCCAGACTTCAACATTTTATTGTGCTTCTCTTAGAATAGTCCTTTAAATATTTGTAAGTTCGAAATCTTGTTTTCTGGAAAAACTTGGCATAGCAGCGTTGTTCGTATGAAACCATCTCTGTTCTATGCACCAACGAGTTTTGAAGATGCTTCAGTTACCAATTTCACACAGCGCTCCGCCGCTTGCATGTGACACGGGAATTTATGGAAGTTCCATTCTTTTGGTGTGTTGGCAGCTGAAATCTTGGCCCACATTTCTTCGCCAGATACTCTTCACAACAATGGTGGTGGATAAATAGCAGTAGTAGTCCAATCAATAATTTCGTAATATTTATTTGCCTGAAAGTTGAGTTTTGGGGGTTTAAAAGTTCGGTTTAGCTTTTTATTGGAAGCTACGGCCCTTGCTTTTATGATTCTTCTACGCCCATCAGGAACCATCAGGCTCTTCTTCTTCCATTGAGCTTTCGTTTGAACCTATTCTTGGCTTTGTTGCATCCTTAGAGCATGAAGGCTGCGAATGTGAAACTAATGAAATGCTAGACGACATAGCCTAATTTTTTGTTCCTATACATTGCAGTCTTTTGGTAATTTTTTTCGACTCCTTCTTGTCTAAATTTTCAATTTTTCCTTGTCCAAGATTTCTTTGGAAATACATAGACTTAAGTTCAAGCACCGGAATTTTTTTATCTTTTTCACATTGACATGAAATTGATAAAGGACACTCACAGATCTCCGAGACTTTTTTTGTAGTTGCAGGAGTATTCTATTTTACATTTACATGCAGATACATCAAAGAGTGATAAAGCATTTTGCTTGAATTCCTCAATTTTTTGTTTGTATTTTTCTTCTTCCTTGTCACGCTTAAAGGACTTCATTAGATTACGGTAGCTATTGTGGTATGAATTTATTAATTGCAAAATTCTGTGGGGCGTCACTGTTGGTATTGATGCTTTGTCAAAGAGGGCTTTTACTTTTGGAGCGACAATATTAGATATTTGAGAGAAACAAACAGGCTTGTTGGGCGGCTGAGTCATCGCCTGAACAGGCAGCCGACATCTGCACTTGACTCTATAATGCATCATTTTCATATCCGTTGCGCTACCTCAGATTAATAAAATTATACTTTTACAATTATTTATTGTATTTTTAAAACTCTTCTGTAAAGGGCTATCACTATAGCAGCCCAATATGAAATTATGAAGATGCTTTAAAAATAATTACAAAAACTTATGATTTTAGTGAAATTTCAAGTGTGTTGCGCTAGCTGGGGGTTAGGTATCCGAGTATATTTCTTTTCTTTGTTGCATTTTGATACCACATATCAGATAAAAGTTTTTTTTGGTATACCATTAAGAAAAAAAAATACAATTTTTTTTCGGCCCACCCTAATATATATATATATATATATATATATATATATATATATATATATATATATATATATATATATATATATTTGTCTGTTACCAAACTCGAAATTTAGTCGTTTTATGTAAAAAGAAAGATCAAGTTCGTTAACGGCTGAAATCGGACCTGGGGGAGGGGGGGGTTCAGGGAGAGAACAATACTCGGTTATGTAATAAACCACATTATTCAAAGCTTAAATACCAAATATTGTCCCTTCTTAAGTTTTTGGATTGCTTAAATTTGATTGCGATCGCTAGAGCGTTAACAGACAAATATATATTATTTTATTATTTATTTGTTTCCTTCTTATAGTAACCCTATAAGAAGGCCGTTTATTTGTTTCTGCATGTCCCATGCAAGTTAGCATATCACATGCATTTGTAGTGTATTACAATTAATTTATACATAAATTATTTCAAAAGTACAAGATGATGGAGTTGAGTAATCAGAGGGGCAAGTATTGTTGTCTTTTATGTTAACTCGTTGGTAGTAAGAATTTAGTGTACCTTGTCCTGTTACTAATGTGTAATGTAAAAGTCTGTCTGTATGTATTTGCTGTTGAAATATGTACATATTTTATATATATATATATATATATATATATATATATATATATATATATATAAAATTGTAACCTCTGTCTGTACATTGATTTTTATCGCGAATTTTCACGATAACTTTTCGTTTCACATGTCATAGACACCATAACTGCATTTTGTTTCTTTCGTGTTTGTTTGTTTGTTACCTTTTCACGCATAAACGGCTGAACCGAATTTTATGAAACTTGGTATGTATATTACTACTAGCCCAACTTATACTTTAGGCTATATTAAAATTCTCTAAGAAAAAGAGGAGTGGGGGTTATAAGGGAGGGCTGAAATTAAAAATAGCGATATTTCGTTTGCTATTGGTTTTCCGGCAAATATGCACATAACAAAAGTTATTTATTTTAATATTTAGAGTAACTTTTGTTATATACACTTTCGTCATATACCTAAGTATAAATGAGTTATACGCTAAACATTATAGCGGGAGTCAACAATTTTATTTGACACAAAAGAATCAACCGAACTAAATAAAACTCGGTACATGTATTAGGACTAACGCCTTCATTATAACAAGCCATTCCAACATTTCCAGGGACCGGCAGGAGTGGGGGTTGTAAGGGAAGCCTGAAATTAAAAATAGTGTTATTTTGTTTCCTATTGGTTTTTATGCAAATACGCACATTGCAAAAGTTGTTTATTTTGTTATTTAAAGTAACTTTTGTTATATTCACATTTTCCGTATAGCAAAGTATAAACGAGATATACACTAAAAAATAAAGCGGGAGCCGACAGTTTTATTGGGATCTAGCAATAGATCGGAACTAAACAAAACTCCATATGTGAATTAGCTCGAACTCTGTCATGATAATAAGCTATATTAAAATTTTCAGGTTGGAACGGGAGTGGGAGTCAAGCGGGAGGCGTGAAGTAAAAATTTGTGATATTTCATTTTCTATTTGTTTTACGTCAAACGTGCACATAACAAATGTTGTTTACTTTGTTATTTAGAGCAACTTTTGTTTCATTAACTTATGTCGTAAAATGAAGTAATTATGGGATATAAGCTAAATGTACAGCGGGAGTCGACGATTTTATTAGTACGTATTTAAGTGTTTTTAATATAGGCATATCATGACAAATGATGTTATGTTTTAGTCTTATCTATTTCGATTATTTAGTTCTAAGTATGATTCGGATTAGTGAGGTTATAAATCTCCCCCCCCCCCCTTCTCCTCATTTATTTATTTTTCCTAGAAAATAACTTTGTTATTTATTTCCAATATAAATTTAAACTATAAGAGCATTTCCATTATTTAATTTGTATAATGTATTATTTAAAAAAAATCGTGCTGAATCTCCTCAAGGAGTGATAGCGGAAGTAGTAGGGAATCAAACTCTTTGATTTTGGTAATATATTATCTTATTTCCGATATCTTCATTTTATTGAAACCAATATGTACTATCATAACAGTTAAACGTTAATGGTAATGCCATTAAGACAAAAGACAAAATGCTCTTAAACTCGATATGATTGTTTAAGGTATTACTTAGGTTACAGGGACGGCTACGATCTCTTCCCCTCGACTAGCTTTTTGAATATAAATGAAATTATTTTTAGGGGGGGGGGTTATTTAATTCCATCAGGTAGATAAATTATTACAATAATATTTCAATAATTTAAGGAGAAGAATGTTGATAGCTCTAATGCGAGAGCGAAAATAGACGGAGGCTAATAAAGTTAATTGAGTTTACTTATTTCCTGTTTCTGTTGGTATTACGGGAAGTGATTTCCACTGAGATCTACTATTATGAATATAACCTTACGTGATAAAATATGCTTAAACTATATGTGCTCAGATTGGTTTTTGGCAGGAAATAAGTTCCATTATAGATGATATTTAATTGTAATAAATACAATCCATGATTATGGTTTTAAGTATTCAAAAAGGTGAGTTAAAAAGTGGAAAGGGATAGATTAGGAACACATTTTTATTTATTCTTCAAATATAAAATTTCTCATCTATAAGTCGCCTGCCTGACCCTCACAGGAAAACAATGCGCCCAGACGGGAAGTGTAGTGTAAACATTGAAGCCTTGCCCAAAATACTAAAAAATACTATCCTCATTCAGCCTGAAATGATTTCCCGAGCGAAGCCGGGTATCTTAGCTAGTATATATATATATATATATATATATATATATATATATATATATATATACTCGCTCAGATACCCGGCTTCGCCCGGGAATTGATTTGAGGCTGAATGGTGATGTTATTTTTTTGGCAAGGCTTTAATTTGCACAATATTTTGACATTTACCCGTCCTAGTGTTTAGGGTTAATTCCCGTTGTTGGCATTTGTTAATAATAAAATTAATTTTTTATGTAAGTCTTCACTGTCCTCCAAATTGTCATATTTCCCGTAGACAAATAGAGAATGAAATATCGCGAAGTTTTATTTCAGGCCTCCCTTATAACCCCCACTCCCGTTCTAACCTAAAAATTTTAATATACCTTATAATCATGGAAGAATTAATGCTAATTGACATAATGAGTTTTTGTAAGTTCGGTTTACTCGTTAGCGCTCAATGAAATCGTTGACTCCCGCTTTAGTTTATAGTGTATATCTCGTTTATACTTTGTTAAAAGACAAAAATGAATATGACAAAAGTTACTCTAAATAACAAAATAAACAACTTTTGTTATGTTCATATTTGCCGAAAATGCAATAAGAAACGAAATACCGCTATTTTTAAATTCAGGCCTTCCTTATAACCCCCACTCCTGCCCGTCCCTAGAAATGTTAGTATGGCTTATTATAAGGAAGGCGTTAGTGCTAATTCACATACCGAGTTTGGTTTAGTTCGGTTGAGTCTTTTGTGCCAAATAAAATTGTGGACTCCCGCTATAGTTTTTAGCGTATAACTCTTTTATACTTCCGTATACGGCAAAAGTGTATATAACAAAAGTTACTGTAAATTACAAAATAAACAACTTTGTTATGGGCATATTTGCTGAATAAGCAATAGGAAACGAAATATCGCTATTTTTAATTTCAGGCCTCCCATATAACCCCCACTCCTGCCCGTCCCTAGAAATGTTAGTATGGCTTATTATAAGGAAGGCGTTAGTACTAATTCACATACCGAGTTTGGTTTAGTTCGGTTGAGTCTTTTGTGCCTAATAAATTGTTGACTCCCGCTAAAGTTTTTAGCGTATAACTCATTTATACTTCCATATACGGCAAAAGTGCATATAAAAAAAGTTACGCTAAATTACAAAATAAACAACTTTTGTAATGGGCAGATTTGCTGAAAAAGCAATAGGAACCGAAATATCGCTATTTTTAATTTCAGGCCTCCATTATAACCCCCACTCCTGTTTGTCTTAGAGAATGTTAATATAGCCTAAAGTCTAAGTTGGGCTAGTAATAATACACATACCAAGTTTCATAAAATTCGGTTCAGCCGTTTATGCGTGAAAAGGTAACAAACAAACAAACAAACAAATAAACAAACAAACAAACAAACAGACACCAAAGAAACAAAATGCAGTTATGGTGTCTATGACATGTGAAACGAAAAGTTATCGTGAAATTTCGCGAAAAAAAGTCAATGTACAGACAGAGGTTACAATTTTATATATATATAGATATTTGTCTGTTACCGCTCTAGCGGTCGCAATTATTCTTTAATCGTTACCAAACTCGATATTTAGTCGTTTTATGAAAAAAGAAAGATCAAGTTCATTAACGGCTGAAATCGGACCTGGGGGAGGGGGGGGGGTTTCAGGGAGAGAAGAATGCTCGGTTATGTAATAAACCACATTATTCAAAGCTTAAATACCAAATATTGTTTTCAAGAGACACTTTTTTGTGACCCCCCCCCTTCTTAAGTTTTTGGACTGCTTAAATTTGATTGATTGAGATAAAAATTATTCTGATTCATTATAAATTACAGTAATTGTTTTTTTTTTCCGGTAAGAAGTAGGTAGCACTGTTAGTTTACATTTCAGATGCTTCCCATCGGAAGGTTTCTTGTTATCGTTTGTATTTATTCACTTAATATTCACGGTGGTGTTGTGTTACCAGCATGTAGATTTATCTATTATTAAAGTTCACGCCGAAAATCTGCTTAGTTTACGCAGCCCCTGCGTGACGGACTTTTTTTTATTTTAGTAGCTCTAGGCTATGGTCTGTCCTACATGTGTTAGGCAAGCTGGACGCGAGTCATCCCAGCCGGAAGTAGGCTCACTAATGTTGACCCACAGAGATATCAGTTAATAAAGAATATATTCTGAAGTGAGGTCACCAGCGTGCCATTCCAGCAATAGGGACATCTGTTTACGCAGCCCCTGCGTGACGGCCATTTATTTTACGGACGGATTTTACCTCCTATTTGTATAGTCTTGTCATCTGCTTATGATAAATGTTTTCTTTCAGAGTTTTTACGCTGGATGAATTATCACCACGAGAAGTATGGTGAAACTATATGCTTGTGGGCAGGTCCGATACCAATCATAAGCATTGCTGATCCTTACATAATGCAGGTGAGCAAAACTAGGCTTGTAATTTCAAGTGCATTTAAATCTGGAAAAATCGAGTAAATGAGACACGTAATTGTTTCAATTTTAATAGCGCGAATTATAATTTCAGTTGAAATTTTTTAGCTCCTTTTAAGAAGAATTCTTACAAAAACATTCTTCGCTAGTTCACTAGAGAGTAAAAAAAAATATTATCTTGCACAGTAAGCTACTTTGTCGTGTAGAATATATGAAACATTGAATCACATTCAATATTTATAACAAATTTTAGTGTTCAATTTAATTATTGAAGCGGTAATGAAACTACACCAGCCCCATCTGCTATCAACTAGGCCAACCAAGGATGCCCCCTGACGAGTGCTGAGCTCTATAGCCTACTTGTGTAAACACTACCAGAGAGGACATCCTTGGGTCTAAAGTGCAAGAGATAAAGAAGACAGGCTGAGACAGTAGAGTGAGTAGGACAGCAGAGGAGAGAGTAGAACCTCTCATTAGTGGCAGTGATATTAGTTTCTTTCTCACACCTATTTTAACAACATGAGTGAGTAAACGAAGGAGCATCCAGGGGGAGACCAGGATGGAGGGAGAAAGAGGGAGAGCACCAGAGCAGCATCGAGAACATCGTCACCATATCATCAGCATCCCTTGAAGTAATTATTAATCCACGAACATACTAACACATATCTGCCCTGCAATAATCCATCCCCCAATATCATGTAATTATCCAATATAATATTAATAGTAATAACCGTCTTACACATCAACATGCTCCTCCGGTATTAAATCATATACAACTTCCATGAACCAGCACCTCTCTTAAAATATTGCAAGCCGTTAGCGGGTAAGCCCGAAGGGCTTGTAAATACATTTAGATTTATTTTATTTTTTTCTACGTTTCTGGAATTAAAATTCACGACATGACCTCATTTCAAACAGAGGAATGACGGAAGGGTTAGGGAAATCATCGTATTTTAGGGGCAATCTATTTCAAAACGTGTAACTGAATACCAAAAAATGTTTCTATTTCAACCTTTTCTCAGAAACTACAATCACGTATATATTTGTACCTCCAGGCACTACATTATAAAAATTAACATTCACAATAATATTATTTTTACTCGGGGAAATATTATCAGGACCTTTTCTAACATCTATTACATATAAAGGTCTATTCTCTATCAAATCTTCTGGATTATAAAGCATATTCCCATTTCCGATATAAGCTTTATTATAATCCTTGTACATATCACACAACAACACATAATTGGTCTCTTTAACCCTTAACTGGCCAAGGTGTCTTTAAAGACACCGTTCATATTTATCACTCCCAGAGAGCAACTGCTTCTATTCTTACCCCTTTTGAGCCACAGTCCACACCCCTGTAACCTCCCAAGAATGAGCATATGCGACAAAAGTCCATTTATTGTTATTGGAGCTAATTACTAACAATATACTGAAGACAATCACCATTGTTCACCACTCTACTTCACACTAGTTGCCAGCGAAGTTTCTAATTCATTAAAATATACGCTATTCCATTTAAATACCCGTATGAACCAAAATGGGTGAATTAGTTCTAAAGGATTATATTAAAGTTCCTATGTGTTTCATTTTCCATTCTGGAGAGAAATAGAGTTTTAGCATGGATTTTAATGATGGTGTACTTAAGTTCACCCTGGCCAAATACCAACAAATTTGCCCAAGGGGCATGATTTTAAATTATTTCTTAATTTTACCATTTTAATTAACAGATACGTGTAAAAGTCGAGGTGAAAAGATTTTTGACTTTGCTACCAAAATTTAGTATCACTTCTGATGAAGAAGAAAGCCACAATGAAGGAGAAAATGCACACAAATGCCCCAAAATGGATGAGGGAAATTTTCAAATTGAAATGAATGAAGTATTGGAACATTTCAATATTGAGGGTGAAACAGGGAAGAGGATGTTATGAAGAATACGTTGATAACAAAAAGTGTATCAGCATGATTAAATGGTATGACACCAAAGTGTTAACCTTAGTGACATGTTCGTTGCACTTTATAGAACAGGTTACCACTCCCACAAGTATTACATGAACATTTTCAGCTAATAATTGGATTTGGTGGTTAATAACGCATTGCTATTGAACAAAAGGAACACCCTAAAAAAAAAAAAAATTGACTTTAAAACAATTTCGAATACACATTGCAGAGGATATTCTGCTGGAGCGGCGAGCTAAAAGGACCACCAATTGCAGCCAATAACTGCTGCAGCTCTCATAGCCGATGCAGCAAGACTTGATGGGATGCACCATTGGCAAGTATTCACTACAAAAGGAAAGTGTAGACTGTGTCACCAAAATCAAAGGATTGCTTTATGCCGAAAATGTAATCTGAGACTTTGTAACACACGTGAAAGGCCCGGTTTTCTTGAACGAATGGAAGGTTTAATGATATTTTTGACGGATTTATATTTTGTTTACAATGTACTTATTTTTTATTTACAACACGTTTCTTTTATTATCTAATAAATTATTTAATTACATTTTTAGAAACTATGTCAGTTTATTAACATAACTTATAGACACCCCCATTGATTTACGGTGATTGGCCAATGTACTTAAAGACACCATGTAATATTTTTGTTCAGAAAAAAATAAATAAGTAAAACCTTATATATTCTATTTATTATGAACGCAAAAAATGAGTTTTTAAGAAAATTTTTCATTTCAAGTGATTTTTTGAGTTTCTGGCCAATTAAGGGTTAATATCTAAAGTTAGTATTTCTTCTGGATAATACGTATCATTAATTTTAACTCGAATATTTCTAACATCAACATTATCAAATTTAGAAGGACCATTCTTTCGATCATTTGTTCTCACCGTTTGGAATCCTATAATTAATAATTTTGGTTTATCAACATTTCTATAAATATTTGTTATATCATAACTGAAATTTGATTCTGTAATACCAAGTTTTTCAATATACTCCCATGTTGTAAATAAAAATTCTTGTGTGTCAAAACTTGGTCATTTCATTAATTAATTCAATTTTAGAAGGTGTTGATATTTGCTCATAATGACTAAACCTTGGCCTTGATTTCAGTTCTTAAATACAATTTACAAAAAGCATCAACTAAGCCACTGGGAACCCTAAGATTCTTAAATTTATTAATAATGTAAAAAGGAAACATTTTTAGTCTCTTACAGCTCTGATTGAAAAATATATTCTTACATGCTAACCCATGTTTCAAGTACAATTTGAAGAATAATTTCTTTAATTCACTATCGTTCATATACCTATTTACTGCATCAACATTCTTACGGCTTACGTTGTGCCAACGTTGAACTCCAGGACGTTTCTTCCCGAGGACAGTTAACTTAACTGATGTTATTTTCTCACAGGAGGAGCTATCAATTTTAAATAAAGGGCTTAAATTTTGTCCTAAGGTGGCACCAGGGGAAAGGGATATAATTGATCTCATGGTAGCTGTAGAAGGTATTGATTGTGATAATGTCACGATGAAGGAAATAGCTATTGAAATCGAGAGGTTTTTAAGTTCGGATTCTCATAGTGGTTCTCAGAACAAAAATAATAATAGTAAACTCATCCATAATAAAAATAATTCCGCAAGGGTCTTAAAGATAATTAAGAATATAAATAAAAGGTTAAAAGAGAACAATTTAATTGTTCTTAAGGTCGATAAAGGCCAAGGTTTAGTCATTATGAGCAAAGATGAGTATGAGAATAAAGTGTATTCTCTGTTGATTGAGGAAGGCTGCATCCAACTAGCACGTGACCCAACGGACTCGTTCAATACAAAAATAAAAGAAGCTATATTACGAGCCCCTAATCTATTTAAAAAGGAGGAATTGCCATACCTAGTACACATGAATCCACTCCCCCCGTTGCTATATTGTTTACCCAAAGTTCATAAAGAAAACCACCCCTTCAGACCCATTGTTTCATTTAACTCGGCTCCTTCGGAAAAACTCAGTAAACGTTTAGTACAAATATTTAAAAATCTTACTAACTTCAAACCCACCCACTCATATCCAATAGTAGTGAGCTTGTCTCTAAATTAAACAGTGTTTCTTTCACGGAACCAAGAATCTTGGCATCATTTGATGTTGTCAATATGTTTGGGAATATTCCACCCCCACACGTCATCAAGGTGTTCGAGACATTTTTCAAAAACAAAAATGTCAATCCCTTAATTTCAAACGAATTTGTCAGCTTACTCTCGGTCTGTTTGGGTCAAAATTATTTCAAATTCAGTGGCAGCTGTTATAAAATGGAACATGGTTTAATTATGGGATTGGGGATCAGCCCTGTAGCTGCCGATATGTTTATGAACTACATGGAAGAAAGGTATATATTGTCCCCACGCAACCCCTACTTCAAGTTCATTGAGTTCTGGGGACGCTATGTTGATGATATTCTTATTGTTTTTAAAGGTACCATGCTAGAACTTAATGGGTTGCACTCGTACCTGAATAGTTGCCATGAGACAATAAAGTACACCCTGGAAGTAGAGCAGCATAATAAGCTGTGCTACCTAGATTTGGAGATAGAGAAGCGAGGTAGTGGCCATTCTTTTAGTATTTTTAGGAAGAGGTCATCGACAGACCTGATAATACCAGCGGATTCTTTCCACCACCCCCAATACAAGATGTCAGGCCTGATTTTCCTCGTAGACAGGCTGTTGAATGTGCCGTTGGATGAAAAGAACTATGAAGCTGAGCTGCGCAACATCAAGTGCATAACATCCAACAACAGCTACAAGGATGGGGTGGTGGACAGACTAGTCCAAAAGAGGCTCCGTCGGAAGTTGACTAGGGATATGGAGGTCGGCGACGGTCAGATAAACCGAAATAAGGACGTGCGTTTCCCTCTTTCTATTCCGTATCTGGGCTCTGTGTCTCATAAGATAGGAAATAAACTCAAGACACTCGGGATGACGACTGCTTTCAAAAGTCGACACTCTTTGAAAGCAATGCTCCCGAGGGTCAAGGATCCTGTTGACTCACTGAACAAGTCGGGAGTGTACAGGGTAACATGCTCTAGCTGTGAGGTATCGTACGTCGGTCAAAGTGGAAGAAAGATCAGAACCCGGCTGAAAGAGCATGTTACCAGAGACACAGAGTTCCATGCCCACACCAAGAAGGAGGGTCATGAGAAATCTGCTATAAAGTATGATCTGCTCTACGAAGCCAAAAAATACCCTGAGCATAGCCGAAAACCTATTCATAAAGCTAGATAGGATGAAAAAAGGAGGCCTGGATATTAACCCTAGAACGGTAGTGATATTATTTCCCGCTTAATGGTATTGATACGTAAATTTTACGTGTGCAACTGATAATTGGTGAAATTATTCAAAATTTGTTAATGTTTGGGACTATTTTTTTATTTTATTAAAAGATACACTTTTCTATAACTTGTATCTAAGTTAATATCTAATAATCTGCACGGCAATCCTTTCAGGCGCTTGGTTCGAAACACGTTCCGGAGGTTGTGTGCTCCATTCATCCGTCGTGTGTGCTTCGTCCGTTGAATATTTTTTCTCCATTTTTCAGAGACTATAAACAGATTATTATTGTTATTATTTATATTCTCTCTATACATCTTTGTCTTTTAGCAGATTTCCCTTAAGGGAAATCAGCTATTGAGGTTGTACTCATGACGGAATTTTCGACATTTTTCTTCAAATGTCCATCGATCCTACCTAGTAGATGACGAAAATGAGGTCCGTTCAAAACTGTATATATATATCTATATATATATATATATATATATCTATCTATCTATATATTTGTCTGTTACCGCTCTAGCGGTCGCAATTTTTGTTTAATCCTTACCAAACTTCATATTTAAGCGTTTTATGTAAAAAGAAAGATCAAGTTCGTTAACGGCTGAAATCGGACCAGTGGGAGGGGGGGTTTAGAGGGGAGGATTTTCGAAAATTCGAAATATCTCCGTTACTATACGTCGGACCGAAAAATTATACAGAATCAATCTTATTACAAATTAAATTTACTATAAATATTGTTATATACATTTATTCTCTATCTTGAATATTAACCGAGATATTTGCATTTTTCAGTTTTCACCAAACCGCCACTTCTACTCATGTTACGTAAACAATACCTGATAGATTATTGATCACATTATTGGAAGTTTAAATACCGAAAATTGTATTCAAGAGACCTTTATTATACGAGATACATGCAAATATGTCCTGGTGCCCCCCCCCCCATCTTAAAGTTTTGGACTACTAAAATTTTATTGATTGAGATAACAATTATTCTGACTCATTATTAATTACAGTACTAGATATAGTAAATAGTTCTCAATAAAATTAATTTGTTATATTCTGATATATTTCAGTAATTGTTTTTCTTTCCGGTGTGAGGCGGGACCCGTTTGTTTACATTTCTAACCTAACGCTTCCTGTCGGCAGGCTATTGAAATTGGATGAAACATTTCTTATTTCCGTTTGTATTTATTCACGGCGTTGTGTTAGCAGTATGTATATTTATCTATTACTAAACTTCACGAGGGAAATCTGCTTAGTTTACGCAGCCCCTGCGTGACGGACTTTTTTTATATTAAAAAATAAAAGTTAAAAACATTAAAAGAATATAAATTAGAATATAAAAATAAATTGTAATAAAATAAATGGAGAATAATATTAACTAAGTTATAGCATAAAAACCGGTTATTAGTAGCGATACGTAAATTTTACGTGCCAAAAAGTTGCGGTTAATAGTATTGATACGTAAATATTACGTGTCGTTTTTATTTCAAAAAATAGTATTGGACGAGTGGGTAGGTTCACTTAGCTGCATTTGGCGGAGGTCAAGACCGAACTGTCTGGAGGGCTCATAGCTGAGGGCTGGGGGTGGTGGGGTCGTTAACGGCCCTTTGATAACAGTTCAAACCAGATTATACGTAATTTTACGTTCACTACCATTCTAGGGTTAATAAGACGGGAGAAGGAACCAGGTTGAGGCATGTCTCGGAAGCCTCTCTCATGGCTCTCTGGTCCCGAGGCCTCAGTCACAGGGAATCCTTGGTTTCTGTCACATCATTGTGAAGAGGTTAGTCATTGTCTCGCTTTTCTATTTTTCTTCTTTTACGTTTTTTGTATGTATTGCTTTCTGTAGCTCCTCCGGTGGTTGTTCCTTCATTTTTTCATTTTTGTTTTTTTAATTTTAATTGGACTATTCGTTTTTTACTATTTATTCTATTTTAGACTTTTTAACTGTAAATATTCATTTATTTATTTTAAATATTTATTGAAATTGTGTATATATTCTACTGACAAGTTTTTAATTTTTAATTTTAATCTGTGAAAATAGTTTTTCTTATTTCTGTAAATATTCACTGGGACACTAATTTTTAGGTTGTAATTTAAAGTTGTATGTTTTAACTCTTGACCATCGACATGTACATATATTTTCTAAATTTCTCAATTAAATGACTTATTGTACAACGTATTTGTTTGCCAGCAGGGCACTGATGATGGAGCGTATGCTCTGAAAGCGCTCTGTCACAACGAATAAAGAATAGTGAAGGAATGATTTCTTACCTGAGATCATCTAATTCCTTACTGAATCTCCGGTAAAAAAAAGGCCCGTCATTAGAAGCGTGCTACAAGCCAACACTAATCATGACCACCGAAAGAAGTCGTTTGGAAAATCGGCGAAATTTTGGGAACTACCACAGCAATGAAACCGCTGGAGATACGCCGCCTGACAACTGTAATAAGTTCCCAGCGACAAAGTTTAAACAACGCATTTATTTTTCTGTTATTTAATTTACCCAGTGAGGCTTGATTTTATAACTATAGCCCATCATTATACTATGCATTTATATGATCACGTATATGTATTTTAACTTTGCCCTCATAGGAGCTGTCGACGAATCCAAATTGTGTAGATAAACCACATATCATTTACGGAGTGCTCAGCAATATTATGGAAGGAGCATTTAGTTCTACAGGTGCGTAACTTATCTAGAATTTGTAGTACAATAGATGTAGGCTTTTTAAACGCATTAATAGCGTATTTCTATAGTGTTGGACTAATGATACGTATCTCATAAACATTTGTGTAAGTTGTAAAAGGGTAAAAATTTAAACCAAAAGCTTTAATGCAGTCCGTTTTGGGGGGGGGGTACATAAATAATCCCACACTTGCACAATCAAACACATGCACTATCATACACAAACACTCTTGAACCTTATACTAATCAAACTCCCATAATATACACATACATTCACACACACTCATTCAAAAATCAAAAGTGGTAAGAACTATGGGTGCGAGACGAGTAAGAAAAACTGAATAGGGTTCTTGTGTGACGTTAGTTCAGACGAGTCAGACTCGGAAGCAGTTGTCAGGTGTGTTGTATCTGGATCACAGGTAATGCACAAGGTACGCATTAACGACAAACCTCTCGAAATGTTATTCGATCCGGGTGCGTCTTTGACAATTATAAGTAAACAGATATGGCGCGAAAGCGGTAGTCCAACGTTAAGAGAAGCGGTTATTTCCTTGTATTCAGTCATCGTTAAACCCTAGACTTTACACTAGACATAGAAAATATATGAGAAGAGATTAATAGTGTGTCTTATCAGCACATGAAAAATCTGCTTAATTAACCGAGCCCCTGCGTGTTGTACTTTTTCTTATTAATACTCTTTGATCTCCTATTATAAACAAACATTCTTTAATTTTTCTTTGAGGGATGATAGCAGTAGGTTGTACGCATGACACAGTTTTCAAAAACATTCCTTAAATGTCCTTCAATCCTCCCAGGAGATGACGAAAACGGTCCGTTAATAACTATACAAATATTTGTCTGTCAACCTACAAATGCTCGCAAGCAAAATTGGTATTTTCCTATCAAAATAAAGATCAAGTTTGTTAAAGGCTAAAATAGGACCTGTGGAAGGAGGGGGAGGTCGGATTTGTGCATTTCGAAATATCTCGTTATCAGAAGTCTCGAAAGTGTAAGATTGTATATAAACAATTTTATTCCAAATTTCATTTCCTATAAGTATTTTAATAGCCCATTTAATAGTATGTTTTTTCCCCATAGAAATAGAGAATTCGTGGTGAGATGAGATCAAAAGTGTGTTATATCTGCACGTTGGAAATCTGCTTAGTTTATGCAGACGCCCAGCGTGACGGACTTTTTGATGTGTAGTAGTGCATGTGTTGAGTGGAGATCTGTGTTGCAGTTGCTGACGAGAAATGGAAGCATTATAGGAAGGCTGTAGTGAGTAGCTTGAACAAGGAATATATGCAAATGTACCACGATGTGTTCGTCAGGAGAGCAAAAGAACTCCTAGGGCGGCTAACATCAGAGGAAGGTTCCTTTGATATACATCCTCTTGTTATACTCTCGACAGGCGACGCTGTTGTAGGTGAGTGACATTTGATAAGTACATCGTCTATTTTGGATTTCTCAAAACAATATGTCTGTCTGCTCGGTACGATTATCATAGGAAGTTTTAGATGATTTCACTTTTTAAAAAATAGGCTACTGAGGTTGTACTCATTGATTTTCGAAAAAATCGTCAATTGGTCATCGATCCTCCTTTGGGGGTAATCTTTCAAAGGAAGAGGGAATAGTGTGACAACAATTGAGGCCCATGTCGTTACTGCAAAAGGGCCATTAAAGGACGTCTTTCAAAGGAAGAAGAGCAAGCATGACAACTATTGATGTGCATGTTGTTACTGCAACAGGACCTTTGGAGGATATCTTTCAAAGGAAGAAGGACTAGCATGACAACTATTGATGTCCACGTCGTTACTGCAACAGGACATTTGGAGGAGATTATTCAAAGGGCGTATGACTAGCGTGACAACTATTGATGTGCATGTTGTTACTGCAACAGGACCTTTGGAGGATATCTTTCAAAGGAAGAAGGACGAATGTCGCAACTATTGATGTCCATGTCCTTACAGGACATTTGAAGGATATCTTTCAAAGGTAGAAGTACAAGTCCCACAAGCTAGAGCTGAAGTGGGCGATTGCCGAAGTTGAGCCAGACATGGTCCAGGTACACCCAGTGTCCCTACTTCACAAAGGTGTCTGGTGTAAGGTTTTTTAATGGAAATCTGTTAAAATGGACAAGTTTCATGCAATTTGCAGTTATGCCAGCGTATTGTCTGGCCACTAAAACGGGTTATACTAGACACCCAATGAAGTTATCCTCCTTTCCTGTTGGACATATTCCGCCGGAATAGAGATATTAAGGAAACAGAATAAATCTCCACCATAATAATGAGGTTATGATATTTTGCTGCCTATTAATTATAATATTTCTTCTGCAAACCAGTAGAATACCGATTGTTCTATTTTTTAACATGCATGTTTTATTTGATAGAAATGGTTATTATTATTTAAGGTACTCTATAAATCACATACTTCATACAAGCCAAAAACAATAAAATATTTTGGAACAATTCCAGTGACAAAAATATTTTATTATTATCTTGTATATAAATATTTTTGACAATGTTTATCTTCCTTTGCACGCATTCTCATAGATATATACTTTATTACTTTTTTCCAGAAACCTTTTGTGGTATAGATAGTAACTTGTTGATAAATAGCAGGTTTGAAGTACATGAAGCATTGGTTCGGTGAGTTACATTATAATAATTAGTTAATAATTACTTGTTGCTCATATCTTAATCAATGAACTGTTTCAGTATGCCTTTGAAAATTGTGAACTCAATATTTACTCAGTTATTTATGAAGCTTATTCCGGATGACATTAAGAAGATAACTAGTATTCACGTTGAGGTAATTAAAGACATCAAATTATCCAAATGTAATAGCCAAATTATAAAATTGCTAGTTAAGGATTCGCTCGGGAAAATAATTGAAAACTAAATGAAAAGGTTAGGCTTATTATGCACAATATACCGGAGTTTAATTTCGTCTGTGCAATCGTTTGTGGCCAATACAATTGTAGAATTACGCTACAGTTTTTGCGTATGCCTCGTATATACTTCTTTATACGACGAAAGTATGTAAACAAATGTTACTTTAAATAACAAAATAAACAACATATATTATGAGTACGCTGGGCGAAAACGGTTAGGATACGATTCATTTCATTTTAGACCTCCCTAATAATCACAACTACACTTCCTTAATGAGAATATCAATATAGCCTTCTATAATTTGGGTTAATAGTAAACAGACGTAAAAAGGTAACAAATCGACACCAAAGCCAAAATCCATGTAAAACGAAAAATTATCGTGTAATTTAGAGAAAAAAACAGCGGTAACTGCTTTGTGTATATTCACATATATCCTTTATAACATATGACCCACTTCTTAAATATTTTGAATGTGATGGCATTGATACTGGGACAAACAGCATATTACTTATTTTTCATATATATATATATATATATATATATATATATATATATATATATATATATGTGTGTGTGTGTGTGTGTGTGTATTTAATGTATATGGAACTACGTTGTTGATATCCCCGATGGATATCTGAAGAAAAATCTCGTCATAAGTATAACAGCAATGACTTATTTCACATAATAATCCAATTTATTTATTTATAGAATATAGTTTTGGTACTCCATTAAATTCGTTTGACAGATAGAGGTCGCTAAACGAATGATAACTTTTTTGATGACCAAAGCCACCAAAAAGTGTTTTTAAAACTTCATTACATTCAACAATTAAAAATACCTATATTTTCCGGATAATTGCGGAACTTATTATGAACATGTACATTTACCGTTTGTTCCAGGCGGCTGAAGCTGCAATAGACAAGAAAAAAAAAGAGAATAATAATTCAGGTTCGTATTTTTACTTTAATTGAACAAGTAAATTTTTAATAATGTTCGATTAACCACGTTTTAATTTTAGAAATCTATAAATACCGAAGAAGTTCGATAACACCTGTTGACTCTTCTATATTTCAACTTCTACAGTCTTAGCGCACAAATATTTAAATTTTGTATTTAAATTTTACTGCCATTTATTTATTCGCTTATAAATATATTCCATAATATAAATTAGCGTGAGTTATTTCGACACTATAGACGGGAAAGATAAAAATATTCTGTTAACTATCACCCGAATCCACTTAAGTACTCTCAGCAGAATTGTGAAAAGGATGATCAACAGGTTTCTCCCATTGATCCTTGTGAGGGAAGAGCTATAACAGGGCTAAAACAGTCTGCTTATAGTCATAGCACATCAGAACAAGATTACCTGGTGATGTTAGAGGCAGATCGGAAAAACACAATTAACATAATCATGCTATCATTCTAACATTGAGATAAAAAAAAAAGCCATTGACTCTGTATGGAAGCACATCAGCTGAATCCAATCAAATAGTGTCCCAAAATGCAAATCCTCAGAACAGCGCCCCTTTTTTCCATACCAAGACCCCTAGCTTAGGTGATATGCAGAATTTCCGGAAGCCCACGTTGGTGGAGGTGGGGGTCAAACCTATGCAGCATATTGTGTAATCCCAAAGCAAGACCCCAAGCTAACCTGATATGCAGTATTGCCAGGAAAGTACTTTGGATGAGATGGCCAGGAATCTATGACGTAAGCCAGGGGCAAGACCTATAGCTTAGCTGATATGTAGCATTTCCTGCAAACCACATTGGATGAAAAGGTGCTCTCACATAACCAGTTTAGGACTTAATTCCTAGGCAAGAGTCCTATCAGCGGATATGTAGTATTACCGGGAACCAAATTGGCAAAGGTAGTGGTCACACGAACTCAGCTTATAGTATAATCCTGGGAAAAGACCCCAAGCAAACCTATGTTGCGTATGATGTAATCCCAGAGCAAGACCTCTAACAAACCTGTAATACAGCATATCCGGTTTACCCCTTTGGCGAGGGTGATGATCTCACCAGCGCAGCCAATGGTGAAATCCAGGAGCAATAACCCAAGCCAAGCTGATATGCAGCATTTCCGAGAAACCACATAGGCAGAGGCAGTGGTCACACGAACTAAGCCTATGGTGCTAAAACCCCTGGAGAGAAGATATGCCGCATTTCCGGGTTCTACCTTGGACGAGGTAATGGCCTCACCTACGTTTGGATATGATGTAATCCCAGAGGAAGACTCCTAGCTAACCTGATGAGGAGGATTTCCGGAAAAAACACATTGGCGCATGTGATAGTCACACGAATGCAGCCTATAGTGTAATTCCATAACAAGACTCCTAGCTAAGCTGATGTGCAGCATTTTCGGAAAAGCACCTTGGACGGAGGAGATGGTCACACGAATGAGGCCTATAGAGTAATCCCCGGCCAAGGCCCCTAGGAGACAAGATACGCCGCATTTACGGGGACCTACCTTGGAGGAGGTAATGGTCTCACCTATGTTGCAAACCATGTATTCCTGGACCAGGGGCCCTAGCAAAGATTAGATGTAACATTTTCGAGAACCCACGTCGGTGGAGTTGGGTGTCTAACCTATGTTGCCGATGATGTAATCCCATAGCTAACCAGCATTTCCTCTGGGAATTCTCATCCCTACGGTGCAGTCTCGGAGTAAGTTTCCCCTCTAAGCTGAAATGCAGCATTTCCGGGAGCCCCACGTTGAAGGCGTTGGTAGCCTCACCAATGCCGCCTATGGTGCAAACCCAGATTGAGCACGAGCGATATATGTAGTATATGGACCAACTGCTAAAAGCCTTTATACAAGCGGGAGTTCTGAAATATATGGGTACCGTTTCATTTCTAATATATTCATTAAGTCCCTCATCACGCAGTATTATTACGGTCAGAGACTAGACTGAAACTTGACTTGAGTTGCTTTGGAGACGACTGTTTGAACTTAGGTTTTTTCTCTGTTCGAAAGGACTAATTTTACTACTGCACACGGCAGTTTGAAGACTCTTGATGGAACAGAATTATTGTAGATGTTTTCTTGCAGGTTATGAACCCATGTTGTGGAAAATAGCACAGAAGGAGGGTGCTGCTGTCAAAGACATAGTAGAAAACGCCATTCTTGAAATGTTGGGTGAGGTAAGAACTTGCAAAAAATAGAATTAAAAGAACAGGATCATCTAAATAATGTAGTTCAGTTTAGGTAATCTATGTATGTTTTCAGGCAATATATACAAGCGGTGTATGTTTGAGCGCCGCCTTTCTATACTTGTCCATGTATCCTGAATACCAGGATAAGGTACTACAAGAACAGTGTAACATATTTGGAGATTCTGATGAAGAACCCAGCCTTGACGATCTTAAAAGAATGCAATACTTGGACATGTAAATATATTGTTAAGTTTATTACAAAATCATTAATAAACGTTGTTTATTAAAGTTCTTTTGGATTGCAAAATTAAACACATAAGTTTTAGAGTTTTTATCACTGCAAAGTTTATTTAACAATGTGTATCAGCTGGGCAGACTCAATAAGACCTCTTAACCTAACCCCTAATAGCTGTCACGTGGTGTCAGTAACACTGTTGCCAAAAACTATTTAAACTAAAATAATTACTGTAATTTTAAAGTAGATACACTGCGAGCAACTTGACAGTCGAGTTCAGTGTGAAAATTAATAGCGTACCCTCGCAGTTATGTTTATTAGTGTTCTGTTGTGTTGTTGTGAACTCTGCTTCGAACCGTTCGTCATCGTTTATTCAAAGACCGTTTGTTATTATTTATTGTAATGTGTGTTCTTCAATCTTTTATTTTTGACCAGTTGTGAATTTTTATAAATTATAGTGGACTTATTACTTTCAAGTTTTGTTCTTGTAATTTATAAAAAACCGTCCATTAAAGTGTTGACCCCGACGCCGGACATTAAAGATGGAAAACAACGACACCGGCAAAGACGAAAAATCGGTGCTTGCGGACTGGGACCTAACATCTGGATCCAAAGCTTTTGGAAAGCAGACCCAGAGCTTTGGTTTTGCCAGGCTGAAGCAGTCTTCGTCACCTCCAAGGTAACTAGCTCTAGGACTAAATTTCAGTTAGTTCTTGCCAACCTAGACTTCGAAATTTTAAAAGACGTGGCCGAGTAATACAGTTAAAAATAAAAATCCTCCGGCTGACCCACATAAAGCCCTGAAAAGCCGGCTTCCCCACACATACGCGGAATCCGAAAACATGAGGTTTCGACTATTTCTTGAAGAAAAACGCCTATCTGAAGGAGAGCGACCTTCCCAACTCCTGAACGAGTTTAAACGACTAGCTGGCGCCGCTATACCCTCAGACCTCATACGTAATCTATGGCTGAGTCCGTTGCTCACGCGTATGCAGGCCATGCTAGCCGTTACCAACGGACCAACGGGACCTCAGTCGATAAACTGGCTGAGATTGCAGATCGTATTGCTGCAGTATAGGAGCCCAGCATCCTTGAAGTACGCGCAAAGAGCACATAACCCTCACAGACTCAACCTGCACGCCTATGTCAGCTGAAGGAAATGGTCAGGAAGCTCAGCCAGGAAATCAATGATCTGAAAAGTGAGATAGAATGAAGAGGGCGTAATGACCCTTCACATTCACGCTCACGTCGACGTAACTGGTCAAGCATGCAAGAGGAGAAAATTATGTTATTACAACGAGACCTTCCCCGAAAAGCACGGAAATGCAGACAGCCCTGTGAATGGAAGTGCAACGTTCCGGCTCCGGGAAACTATTAGGAGCGGCCGAGATGGCGGACTCCGTTGCTGACACTCACCAACGCAAATTATTTGTGAAGGAGAAAGACTTGGGAGAGAGATATTTAGTGGACACCGGTGCATGCATATCTGTCTTCCCAGCCAGGTCGCGAGATCGGAGACATCCTACCAACTTCCCTTTGTACGCAGCCAATGGTACAACGATCAAGACTTATGGAGAAGTCAGGAAGACACTTAATGTCGGACTACAATGATCACTCCCTTGGACCTTCATCTTGGCAGACATCAGTAGCCACATCATAGGCGCCGACGTTCTCTTCCACCACCACATAATCGTCGATCACCTGAGCGCTACAGGGCTGCAAGGGAGGAATTCCTCAAAATGGTGGACGAAGGGCATTTGCAGGCCGTCTAACAGCCACTACCTAAGCCCGTTACATAGAGTGGTAAAGAATGATGGCAAAATGCGATTTTGTTCGGACTATCGTAGACTTAACGAACAGACTGTTCCTGACAGATACGGTGTTCCAAACATACAGACTCTCAACACCAATCTTAGCGGAAAGACCTACTTCAGTAAGATTGACCTGAACAGAGCGTACTACCGGGTACTTGTAGCAGAAGACGTTGAGAAGGCCGCAGTAATCTCACCCTCTGGCCTCTTCGAGTTCCTGGCAATGTGGTTCGGCCTTTGTAATGCCGCCCAGACGTTCTAGCGTCTCATGGATAGTATTTTGGCACTACCCTATGTCTTCGTGTACCTAGAAGGCATACTCGTATCATTCAGTACCAAGGACGAACATCGTACACACAAAGACAACGTCTTCCCAATACCAGATAATGGAGTTTCCTCGACCCAGCAATAAAGGACAACTCCGGCGTTTCTTGGGCATGCTAAACTTTTATAGGCGATTCATTCCTAACGCAGCCGAACAACAGCATACCCTACACTCATTAGTGGGCAACTGCAAGAAGAGCATGCTAGAGTTCTGGAATGGCCCGAGGAAGCAGACGCTGCTTTTCACCTTTGTCAGCAAGACATCAAATCGTCCCTCACCTTGTCACATCCATCCGACGATGCCGAACTCTCATTGGCATGCGATGCGTCAAACACAGCCATCGGGGCGGTTCTTCAGCAACGTGAAGGATCAGGTTGGAAACCTCTCGGATTTTTCTCCAAGACTCTGACGACAGCAGAACAAGGTTACTCCACTTACGACAGGGAGCTGGTCGCCACGTCACATCAGGCCCTGAAACGAAGGACGTAACTTCACCATCCTCGCCACCCACAAGCCGCTGATTCACATGTTCCGACAGCGAGCGGACACAGATACGCCTATGAGGATCCGATTGGTAAACATTATCAGTCAGTTTACAACCGATATCCGACATGTAGCAGGAAACGACAATGTGGTCGCAGACACACTGTCGAGGTTGGAGGAGCTAACTCTTCCCGATGACATTGAAAAAATTGCAGAGCTACAAAAGTCTGACTCTGACATAACAGAGCTCCTTAAGAACCCTGCCCTGTCGCTTAAGTTGATGAAAATCCCACATTCTACGAGGCCCCTGCTTTGCGAAACAAGCACTTCACGAGTGCATCCATACCTGCCTGCATTGTTGAGACAAACAATTTTTACACAGATCCACAATCTCAGCCACCCAGGTATACGGGGGGCAAGGCGACTCATAGCCCAAAGATACTTTTGGCCAAATATGAATGTGCACATTGCCACCTGGGAACGTAGTTGTGTAGCTTGCCAACGGAGTAAAGTAAATCGCCACACTGTCACGCCTCCGGGAACCTTTGCTCAAAGTGGTCGCTTCCGCACGTCCACATGTACATTATTGGACCTCTTCCAACATCGGACGGCAAACGTTATTTCCTTACTATGACAGATAGGTTTACCCGGTGGCCCGAAGCGGAGCCAATTGAAGATATCAGTGCAGACACTATAGTCAGAACCCTACACACGACTTAGATCTGTCGCTATGGTGTCCCTGCTAGAATAACAACGGATCAAGGGCGGCAGTTCGAGAGTCAACTCTTCTGCAAGCTCACTCACATTCTAGAGATAAAACGCTCTAGGACAACTTCTTACCACCCACAAAGTAACAGCTGTATTGCACAGGGCACTCAAAAAGTCCTCACAGCTCACCTCATCAGCTCATCGAGATGGACTGACCGCAGTTCTTCTTGGCCTGAGAGCAGCAGTACGCGACGAACACCAGTAGTGCAGCAGAAATGGTATTTGGGCAGCCCCTAGGTTTGCCTGGTGAGTTGCTCACAAGCCACCAACGACCTGAGGACCCCGAGGAGTTCCTACGGAGGTCTTTCTACTAGATGACGCAGTTCGCCAACCACTGACACCACAATACTCTGGACCTCATGTTGCCGAAGACCTTCGAGATTCAGCATCCTACATGCCCCAGGACTGTCTCACTGGACCGTCTGAAGCCAGCCTACACCATCATGCAAACCACCATCGGACTCATCCAAACCCCTAGGACAGCAGACCTCTGCGAATCCCCAAACAACACTGCCCCCTTTCAACCAGTCTTCAGCCAATGACACAGCCACACAAGCGGAACAACCTCTCCGGACTTGTCGAGGAAGACCCATTAGACTTCCTGTCCGGTTCTCTGACTGTTTCATTGGGGGAGGTGATGAAGCAACCGGGTCGGCTCAATAAGAGCTCTTAACCTGACCCCTACTAGCTGCCACGTGGTCTCAGTGACAGTGTTGCCATAAACTATTTAAAATAAAATAATTACTGTATTTTTAAAGTAGATACACTGCGAGCAACCTGACAGTTACCTTCGAGTTCAGTGTGAAAATTAATAGCGTACCCTCGCAGTTGTGTTTATTAGTGTTCTGTTGTGTTTTTGTGAACTCTGCTTCGAACCGTTCGTCATTATTTATTCAAAGTATTTTGTGTTCTTCAATCTTATATTTTTCGCCCAGTTGTAAATTTTTATAAATTTGTTTATTACCAACAAAGATGGGTACACAGTTAGCAAATTAATTCCGTCATAGGTCACACGTAATAAATATCTGCTAATCTGCTAGAATTCATGTATATAATATTTAGTTTTATTTGTAACGCTTAAGTATCATGTATATAATCTAACGGAATTTCTGACTTTCTAAAAGGGCCGATTAATAGCCAATTCAAAACTTTCTTTACTGTTTTCGTTTATTGTTATTCATTTATTTCATTCATAATTTCAAGGATCCAACCTTTTGCAGTCTTTATTCAACAAACTAACAACTTTTTCCTCAGGGCTATCAAAGAAGCTGTTCGGATTGTGTCTCCACCATTCTTCGCAAAGGAGGTTAAGAAACCTATTCGAATAGGTAAGGAACAGTACTGCTCCATTTGGAAATATACTTATCTACATTTAAAAGATTTATTCTTGTATTCCCCAGCTTTTACACTAAAAAAGGGTAAATTTCCCCCTCTTATACAGATTAAAATTCCTTGATCATTCATTGGTAAATGTTGTGGATTATAAGAGTGAATGATATTTCCTGTTTCTTTGAAAAACGTTTCCAAAAGGCGGACATCATTCAAATTATAATGCCACTATTCTTTGTAATCTTCCTAATACAGTTTCTCGAGGAAGGAGAGAGTATGAATGTTATTTAAGAATTTCAATATGCACAATCATTTCTCCACTCCAGGTATCTAATGTGTGACAAATGTTCCAGGTTCCTACATATTTCCTGAGAAGAGTAATGTTGTCTTTTTCTGGAATAGATTGAAGAAGAACCCCAAGTATTGGAAGCACCCTGACAGATTCTACCCAGACCACTTCCTCCCGGAACAAGTCTCGTCCAGGCCCAAGGGAGCGGATATGGCATTCAGCGGAGGACCACGTCGCTGCCCAGGTCCAATCTATTACTTTACTAAAATAATACTCAACCAATTATATATTAAACTATAAAGAATATATCCAACTTTATCATATCATAACTGTGTAGGATAAACAATAATAATAATCTATAAGATGCGTTTGGGATTCTCTTTGGTGGAAACGGAATTTTTGTCGATTACCTTCGTAGTACGAGTGATTACTATTTGGAATAAGTTAATGGAGTACTATCTCTGGTACGACCAGAGAGTACTATCAGGGGATCAATCAGGGATTGATATCTGGGATAGTACGAGGGAGTATTATCTGTAGTTCTATCATGGAATACTATCTGGGTTACAACGAGGGAGTATTATCTATGATACTACCAGAGAGCAAAATCAGGGAATGCTATCTGGGATAGTACGAGGGAGTATTATCTGTAGTTCTATCATGGAGTAGAATAATATCTGGGTTACGACGTAGGAGTATTATCTATGATTCTACCAGAGAGCAAAATCAGGGAATGTTATTTGGGATAGCATGAGGGAGTATTATCTGTGGTTCTATCATGGAATACTATCTTCGTTACAACGAGGGAGTATTATTTATGGTACTACCAGAGAGCAAAATCAGGGAATGCTATCTGGGATAGTACGAGGGAGTATTATCTGTGGTTCTATCATGGAGTAGAATAATATCTGGGTTACGACGTAGGAGTATTATCTATGATTCTACCAGAGAGCAAAATCAGGGAATGTTATTTGGGGTAGCATGAGGGAGTATTATCTGTTCTTCTATCATGGAATACTATCTGGGTTACAACGAGGGAGTATTATTTATGGTACTACCAGAGAGCAAAATCAGGGAATGCTATCTGGGATAGTACGAGGGAGTATTATCTGTGGTTCTATCATGGAGTAGAATAATATCTGGGTTACGACGTAGGAGTATTATCTATGATTCTACCAGAGAGCAAAATCAGGGAATGTTATTTGGGATAGCATGAGGGAGTACTATCTGTTCTTCTATCATGGAATACTATCTGGGTTGCAACGAGGGAGTATTATTTATGGTAATACCAGAGAGCAAAATCAGGGAATGCTATCTGGGATAGTACGAGGGAGTATTATCTGTGGTTCTATCATGGAGTAGAATAATATCTGGGTTACGACGTAGGAGTATTATCTATGATTCTACCAGAGAGAAAAATCAGGGAATGTTATTTGGGATAGCATGAGGGAGTATTATCTGTTCTTCTATCATGGAATACTATCTGGGTTACAACGAGGGAGTATTATTTATGGTACTACCAGAGAGCAAAATCAGGGAATGCTATCTGGGATAGTGCGAGGGAGTATTATCTGTGGTTCTATCATGGAGTAGAATAATATCTGGGTTACGACGTAGGAGTATTATCTATGATTCTACCAGAGAGCAAAATCAGGGAATGTTATTTGGGATAGCATGAGGGAGTACTATCTGTTCTTCTATCATGGAATACTATCTGGGTTACAACGAGGGAGTATTATTTATGGTACTACCAGAGAGCAAAATCAGGGAATGCTATCTGGGATAGTACGAGGGAGTATTATCTGTTCTTCTATCATGGAATACTATCTGGGTTACAACGAGGGAGTATTATTTATGGTACTACCAGAGAGCAAAATCAGGGAATGCTATCTGGGATAGTGCGAGGGAGTATTATCTGTGGTTCTATCATGGAGTAGAATAATATCTGGGTTACGACGTAGGAGTATTATCTATGATTCTACCAGAGAGCAAAATCAGGGAATGTTATTTGGGATAGCATGAGGGAGTACTATATGTTCTTCTATCATGGAATACTATCTAGGTTACAACGAGGGAGTATTATTTATGGTACTACCAGAGAGCAAAATCAGGGAATGCTATCTGGGATAGTACGAGGGAGTATTATCTGTTCTTCTATCATGGAATACTATCTGGGTTACAACGAGGGAGTATTATTTATGGTACTACCAGAGAGCAAAAATCAGGGAATGCTATCTGGGATAGTACGAGGGAGTATTATCTGTGGTTCTATCATGGAGTAGAATAATATCTGGGTTACGACGTAGGAGTATTATCTATGATTCTACCAGAGAGCAAAATCAGGGAATGTTATTTGGGGTAGCATGAGGGAGTATTATCTGTTCTTCTATCATGGAATACTATCTGGGTTACAACGAGGGAGTATTATTTATGGTACTACCAGAGAGCAAAATCAGGGAATGCTATCTGGGATAGTACGAGGGAGTATTATCTGTTCTTCTATCATGGAATACTATCTGGGTTACAACGAGGGAGTATTATTTATGGTACTACCAGAGAGCAAAATCAGGGAATGCTATCTGGGATAGTACGAGGGAGTATTATCTGTGGTTCTATCATGGAGTAGAATAATATCTGGGTTACGACGTAGGAGTATTATCTATGATTCTACCAGAGAGCAAAATCAGGGAATGTTATTTGGGATAGCATGAGGGAGTATTATCTGTGGTTCTATCATGGAATACTATCTGGGTTACAACGAGGGAGTATTATCTATGGTACTACCAGAGAGCAAAATCAGGTGTTCTATTAGGGAGTACTATCCTGGGTTACTACGATACCAGCAAATACCATCTGTTGACAATATTAGGGATTGCTATCAATAAATTATACGATTTTTCTTTATCTCAATGATTAATAGATATATCTAATTCTTTAGTTGTCAGTCTTCAGCAAACCCAAACGTTTGTCGTCGCACTTTACGAATAACGGAATATATCATGAAACTTCTTATTTCAAGTTTAAATACCGAAATCATTATTAGATGAGATGTAAGCAAATACATTGTGTGGTGACGTTATCAATTGATGGTATTGACCTCCCACTTTTATACATCGGATTATTAATTAGAAATAGAGAATTTATTGTGACGTTTGATCAGTAGGCTTGCATTACAGTGCGACGAAAATCTTATTAATTTAAGCAGCTCTGTGTGACGAACTTTTTGTTTTGAACCTAGTAATTAATGTTTTGAATTTATCAGGTAAATAATAATTAGCACAACTATAATAATGTATCGAGCAATCACTATGTACATATTTTTATTTGTTGTCACTTTTTTTCAGGAAAGGAATATTATATGAATATGAGCAAAACTGTGCTTTCGATAATCCTTCGAAAGCTAAAGTTGAGCAGCCCACTGAAACAGGAAGAACTCAGATACAAACCTGGATTGTTCAACCAGCTGGTTGGTCCTCACACTGTATTTGTAGAAGCCAGGCAACCACCACTTCTCTAGTGATTATCTCTAAATGAATTATATATACCATGTTATTGTTTCCGTAAGAGTTTCTAAGAGTATATGAATATTCTGGGTAAAATAATAAAATGGTTTGAAAATTACTCATTTTGTTCTCCTACTAAACATTTTTTTTCTAAAAGATCACCAACTTCCATAGTATTTAATATTTTAATAATTTTCAATGTTTGATTATTTTTTTGTTTGTTACCTTTTCACGACTAAAGTACTGAACCGAATTTTATGAAACTTCGTACCTGTATTACTCCTAACTTATACTTTAAGCTATACTAATAATTTCAGAATTAAGAAAAAGTGAAGCCAGAAATGAAAGATCACAATACTTTGTTTCTTGTTGGTTTTTCGCCAAATGTGCACATAAATGAGTTATTTATTTTGATGATGAAAGCAACTTTCGTTATCGCACTTTAAAGTATAACAAAGTTTAAACAAAATATACACAGTCTCCCAAACATATACTCTCCCCAACATTAATTAATCAGAAATATCAGTTTCACTATAAAGGCATATAATACTTTACTTAATTAAAACACCAAACATTATTGAAACATATTCTTTTAGTATTTTGAAAATAATTAAATTAAATTTTTTAACATAATTTTATGTAAACGGAATTGAGATCATAACTGAGTGGTATGTTGGCTAAACTATACCTAAGGTGGCTTGGGGAGAGCCCCCCCACCCGTACCGAATTTTGTGGAACTTGGAGCGTGTATTATTCCTAACCCAATTTAGACTTTAGGTCAGAGTTCCTAAAACTTCATTGTTCAGATTATAAAACATTATAGAATAGATCTTGTTAAACGTTTTATTTTCTACCATCGTTGTTCTTTGCATTTTTTTGGCAACTCAAGTATTAAGCGAGTTATTAGTACTTTCTTGTTTTCTACCCTCAGTAACACCCATATTGAGAATAAGTGGTGAGATGAGATCACAAGTGTGTAATACCAGCACTTCTGGGAAATCCGCTTTGTTTACGCAGCCCCTGCGTGACAGACTTATTTAGTGGGAGGTATGAGCCTCGTGCTTTGCAAATAAATTTTCAATATTTGGTATTAATTTATTGGGGTTTATTCTAAAAGTCTTCGACAGTGTGCTTCTTTTTTTCTGTTAGATGATTTGAAAGCACGGTTAAACGTTTTTCCACTAGATATGAAAACGGAAAAGTGAATAAAATCTTTCTTTCGATATTCTACAATGCGGGGTGTTTCCCACTACGATGGATCTGGCCAGCTGTCAAAGCCTTCTATTTAATATTATTTTTTGTTTTTTAAATATCATATTTTTTTTTAAATATCATATGGGGCTCAGGTTAGCCATGCGAGTTAAAGCGTTGACCTTTATCTCACATGATAAACCTAGAGTGGCGAGTTCGATTCTCCCCTGGGCATAGGAAATTATTAAGTGACGAAAATCATTAAATAACATCCTTAAATCCCACCCTGGCTAGAAAAGGGTGGTAACCTGTAGATAACCCGTCCCAATTAGCCTGAGTTGCAAAAAGTGGACGTTAATAAATAATAATAATAATAAATATCATATGTTTGTGAATATCATTCAGTTCGAAATACAGTTCGCTATTGAGTTACAGCTTTTAAATTGGTTACTGATGACATGAAAACAAAATGGTCCTACCGGGCCAGGATGGAGTTGTATTGGGGTCGAATGGGCTTAAAGAAGAAATGTCCCACTTCCAGATTCGAGGCCGAGGTTCGAAGATAGACGTCGGAGGGCTGCAGCAGATGTGCGACAGAAAGCCGCAATATAAAGCGATCCGGTAGGAGCAGCAGACTTCAAGCGACGTTAGTCGACATGGAGACTGATTTCAGTTATCAGCGCCGCTCTGTGAGCTTCAGCGACAAGAGGAAGCTGAAATCCAGCGACGAAAGGACGAGCTTCGGGAGCAGTGCGAGTTGGAGCGAGTGCGGCTAGAGCTTGAAAGGGCGAGTAGAAAGGTAAGCCACATATCCAACATTAAACCTTTCAGGGCTGAGTCACTACACAGCAGGACGGCTGCGTGGATTGCAGGCAAAGCCACCAATCAGACACAGGAAACTGATGTTTCTCCTCAACCTAACCTTTTAGACTTTAGTGATAGGAAGGAACTGACATCAGTTTCCAATAATCTGCAGGTAGTTAGCCTACATACTAATGCGGGGCTTTTATCTACTCTGGTGATGCCAAATATAGTAGATGCCCTTAATAAAGATTGTCCTCCTGAAACTCAGGAGCTTTTAAAACCTGGAATGGTGCATTGCTATGCTACTACAGAAGCGCATCATATGGTACTATCAAATGTTTATATACATATTAATTTTAATAACCTTAATACTTGGCCAAAACAAGCACTTGCCCGAAAAGGAGGTTACATCTCAGATCCGCACATAACAAAGTCTGTGCTTATCCAAACTACTCCTAGTAAGCCAAGTATACATCTAAGTGTCGCGCAAGGAGCCCTTTCTAATATGGAAGTTAATACTTCCAAAGCAATTAGGGGAGCTGTAAAACGGTTTAGGCTTTAATTTCAGCAGAAAGACGTGGCTGATCTCTGCTCTCAGCTGGAACATCCCTTGAAGGACTCATTACTTTCTATTGTCCTGTCACTAATTAGGCTATATGCACTTCCTACTGCAACTGATTGTGATAAGAGTCTGCGGCTGGTGGCTGATTATGGTAGGAGTCTGCAGCTTATGGCAGATTGTGGTAGTAATCTGCAGCTAAAAGCAGATTGTGGTTGGAATCTGCAGCTAAAGGCAGATTGTGGTAGTGATCTGCAGCTTAAGATAGATTATGGTAAGAGTCAGCAGCTGGTGGCAAATTGTAGTAGGAATCTACAGCTTGTGGCAGATTGTGATGGGAATCTGCAGCTAAAGGCAGATTGTGGTAGTGATCTGCAGCTTAAGATAGATTATGGTACGAGTCAGCAGCTGGTGGCAGATTGTAGTAGGAATCAACAGATTGTAGGAGTCTACAGCTTGTGAGAATCGGACATTATGGTATGGCCCAAACGGTAGAAGATGTACCATTCCCACTACTTAAGTGGAAAGACATGTACGGGAAGAATGAGAATGAAGATCGAGTATACTTTAATGACTGATGCTCAAAAATTAGAAATTCTCAGTGACACAGTCATTTTACGAGATTACCAGAAAAATATTTATTTATTTAGGTGTGTCGCAATTGAGAAAATAATTGAACCTGTTCTGAAAACATATGTTATGATTGCACGTGTATATGCTGGTTCACAGAAAAGAAATATACACAGTTTAAAGACACAAATAAATTATTACCAAAGAGTGAGTAGTGGTAGGTCAGAAATGAAGGATAAGAATATTCTCTTGTTACATTTTTGGGACCTCATTTATTGAGATCAATCAATTTTTACTAAATATGTTTTATAAATTCAACTTAATGCATTGGTTAAATCGCCATTATTTATCTCGATTATCTATAATGGATGATGATGCTGTTAAACAAACTTCAATCTTAGTGGTAGAATATTTGTTGTTGCTGTTTACAATACCCGAAGAGCGTTATCACCCGAGGATTTCAAATGTTACTTCAGAAGATTGTTTATAAAATTATTAATTAATTATAAAAAAGAGGAAAAGTATCTTTCTGAAGATTAGCAAAAAGAACAAAGTATTCCCTTACATGGGACAGAATTCTGCCCCATGGTGAGCCACCATGTTTACCAAAACTAAACTTGCATTTCCAGTCTATTTCATGTTTGCTTTATTCTAACATCATGCTTCTCATTATGTGTACTGTTCCTGTTAGAAGTAAATCTTCAACATCAATTAGTGTCTTGAACGGGGAACTGAAAGTTTTATTTTTATTGGTTTTGCCCTTGAAGAATATCAGTGCAACTGTTTTGTAAAATTTACTACTGTAGTAAATGAATGGAAGCTAAATGAGTATTTACAAGAACTGGATGCTTCTAAAGTTGTTTCTATGCACGAAAATCTAATTTTGTATTTAAAAAGTATATCCTATAGAAATGACTCTGTAGAAAGTTGCCAAGAAACACCAAATTCAGACACAGAGCCTGCAGTGCACAGCAGGGAATGTGAGGGGTCTGCAAGGTTGAGTGCCATAGACAACAATAGTGATGCTCTTCATCATGCCATTACAAGAAGGTTATGGTAGGAAAAATATATATATATATATAATATTTTTAACAGACCTCATTTTCGTTATCTCCTGTGTAGGATCGATGGTCATTGGAAGATATTTTTCGAAAATTGCGTCATGAACGACCTCAGTAGCTGATTAAGGGACTATGTGACATGAATGCTAAGTTCACGCAGCCCCTGGATTTTGTTATCTCTATTACTGTCTTTGGTGTTCTTCAGTACAATATTGTTTTAGGTAGATGAGAGAGATACAACCTCATAGTAAGATGGCCACATTTTTAATTTGCCATGAAGGTTGGGAAATATCTCAGAATGTAATCGATTAACAAGGTGCACTTTACAATTTAAAAGATAGTGCATCCTTCTTTGTCCATCTTTTCCCCTAAACCTAAATTTATGTTCTTTATTGTCCAAGGGGGATAACTTTGTTTTTGTAGAAGGGAATTTGTAAGATATTTGCAAAAATGGCGTTTTCGAATGTATGAATTTAATAGTGGCTTATGTTTGGTTGTGCTTTAAAAAAAAAAAAAATGGATTATTTAAAAATGTATGCCCACATGCAGTGGACAATGATTTGCATTTTAAAAGAAACTTTAAGCTGGGTTATACCTACGGTTAAATAAATGGTTATCCACAAAGCCTGACAATATTAAACCTTCATTTTTTCTTAAATACAACTTTCACATCAAAGTACCCTAGTCATAATTTTGTAATCTCTTTAAGTATCTATTTCCCTTAGGGGAAATCAGCTATTGAGGTCGTATTGAATCTTTCTATGAGTCATATTCAAATTGTGAAATAGAATTAATTAGTCACCTACAAACAATTAAATATAAATAATCTCAACGTAGTTGGTATTTACATAGAAACAATTATCTAACTTACATGGTTTAAAACCTTGAGTTAGCATTGGATATCTTGTTCCATCGACATGGAAATTCCTTGAGTCCGTAAATATTCTCAATTTGCACGTCTATTTATATGTTGCTGCAATATGCTGATTTTTAAAAACTTTCTCAGGACAGGAACAACACAAACTAATCATAGTATAAATCGAACACATTTCCACACAAGACGTAAACATGACGGGTTTAGCCGTAGAAAACTGGAATGCACTTGTAGAATAATGAGGGATGTTTCCCACGAGTACCTTTCGTCTCTGCAATTGACCGTGGAAGAACTCAATTGCACTTCACCTCTCATTGCAGCAACAGGCCTCTTGATCATGGTAAGCTCCTCGGAATTTCGGTAATATATTGAAGCGGTGTTATATTAATTGAAGTGATCTCGCAGACTTCATTATCGAGATCTTCTGTGCCTGTGTTTTATAGTCCTCAAGCGCAGTGGGTCGCCTATTAACCCTCGGTCGGGCGCATCAAGAATATTCCGCCATCGGGCGCGTGTATCTCACAGATCATCCTCAACCGTTTTTACGGAAATACAGTTTTTTAATATATATTTTGCACTAAAATATTCAGCGTAAGATTAGAAACCATAACAGAGGAAGTATTTGTTTGAAAGAAGTAAATAATTTTTAAAATTGACAAGTATTATAATATAAAGAAACGGTGGACGATAATTTTTAAAATATAATTAAAAAACAAATATCAAAAGGAATTGTTTAAATGCACATGCCTTAATTATACATATTTCATTTCAGTTTGTGAACAATATAAAAAAATATCTAAATATAACTTCAATCAAAAATAAGTAGCACGAAATCACTTTTAGATAAGACTTAATGAAAATCATCAAAAAATTTTAAAAATACGAGTTTAATTGTTATTTCTTTTCCAGAGCTGCATTACAATTAGGACAAAACATGTAACTATGTTGTGAACAAATTTTGTTTTTGCAAATCTTACAACAGTAATTAGTACACCTACATTTATTTTCAGTTTTGCTTGGTTCACATCATTTTCTTTGTTCGTTGTAGCGGAGGGACTTTTTTTATGCTGTTCTGTACTTGAGTTCAATGTATGGTCCAATGAGCTAGTGTACTCTTATGAGTCTCTGTAGTCTTCAAGTTTTGTCCTTAGTTCGGTTGGTAAACGTCTACTATTGTCACTGCGTCGTGCAATATATCCTTGTACAAGTTCTTCTGAAAGCTCATGTTTGAGCAAAATAATAGAATAATAGGTTTTTATGATTCCATTTAATAAAGAGAAACTTAATTGATGTACATATTTATGAAATACAGATTTCAAAAAAACTTACGAGATCGGGCGCGTGGTATCTAGGAGATAAAATTTAATGGTGAAACACACGACTCCGTTAAACACAGTGACACAACATACCTTGAGGGGGAGACCTATAAAGCACATAACTCGAAGCACTACACCACCACTCTCTGCTAGGAGGACAGGCAAATATTTTTCTTGAAACTGTGTATCTGAGAGATCATGCGCCCGACGGAGGGTTAATGCTAGGGGGACAAATCGATGCTGATTATTTGCCTGGGAAATGATATGAAAACTGTGCTTAAGTAGAAGTTGCTTGATTCGGGAATATGAAAATTAGGCTGAATAAAAAATAAAACAGGAAAAGTTTTACAGAACGACTTATATCAAATTAAATTTCCAACAAGATTAGTTATGTGCAAATTTTATTTGTTTCATATATGTCTCTGAAAAATGGGATGGTAGAGGAACCAATTGATCAAGAAAAAAAAATAACATTAAAACAAAACATATCCAGGATAAAAGAAAATTTTAAAAAATAGTCAACTAATAAAATTAAAAACGATAAGCGTGTCTCAAAGATAAAAAATTAAAATCAGACAGATTACAGAAGGGAGAATATATTTAGACATCACTATGGGAAAAACCCTGAAATGAACACCAGAGGAACTGTAATGCAAATGACAAACTAAAAAATAAACAACCATATACTAATAATAGAGAGGAGATGTAGGAGGTACCTGATTATAGCAGTGTAGCCTGATCAAAACCACCGGGCGACTGAACCTCTGTCCCCGTAGAAACGACAGGGCCCTGTCACTGACATGTCGCAGCCTAGCCTAGAGCGAATAATTTCATAATAATGTTTCAGCTCCTTTCAAGAGGAATTCTTACAATAACATTCGTCACTAGTTCACTAGAAAGTGAAGAAATAAAATATCCTATATTGTTTCAGATAATCCTAATTTTACTTGTCCTGCTTTTGTTGGTCTCTTGCCTGGCTCTATGGATGACGTCATTGAATTACAGGACCTTCAAAGGGCTTGGAGTTCCAATAGTTGGACAATTGTTCCTCGTTGTTAACAGCATTACTACGTCACATGAAAGTAAGTTTCTTCTTACACCATATTATGTTGTGATAAAAGTCATTGTTGGACTTCTATTCTTTAATATTTGACCGATAGTATCACTAACAATATTAAGGGCGGTCAAACCTCAGTCGTCCATAGAAATCATGTACATACAAATAAATAAATGTATTTAAGGTTATTGCTATAATAATATGAAATGCGTTGGAGTGGGGGTTGACCGAAAGTGGAAACTAAAAATGACAATCACGCAGGGGCTGGGTAAACTAAGCAGATTTCCCATAATCTAGTACGAGTATAACACACATGTGATCTCATCTCACCACATATCTCTACTTCCATTGATCCATAAGGACTGCGGCACCAGAGCGCTCTGTCTGCAACTTCGTGAACTAATATTCTCCCTTGTCGGGGATCGAGTCTACAGCTATTTATACATTCAGCTTGCTGACGGTATTGGTAGATGTATACACACTATATATATATATATATATATATATATATATATATATATATATATATTATTCTTTATAAACAAACCCTACAAGAAGGGAATTTATTTTCCGCACTTTCCGTACATCCATTTGTTTTAGCAGAATTCCCCAATGGGAAATCAGCTATTGAGGTTGTACTCATGACGGAATTTTTGAAATTTTTAGTCTCAGTAACAATTTGAATGATCTGTCTGGCCAAAACCATTAAATTGTTTTTCGTGTCCTGTTGATTATTGCGTCAAGCAATAGCCTGTTGATTTAATATTTTGTCATAAATACTCTTTAATGTCTGGAATAAATGATTTTAGATTATGTCCTTTCGTAGACATATACCATTTCTGTTGCCATTTATTAATTTTTTTTCAGTTAGCAATTGTGTTTTTAAGTGTGATTTTGTTCTAGTATTCTGGAATTGAGGCATATTTTGAGTCTCATTTTGTTGATAAATCAGCGAGATCGTTTCACAAAATTACAGAATGCCATTTGATACAGCAAAAGTTTATGTGTACATTATTTTGTTTAAGTCTTGTAAGTAACTGTCTGATATTTTCTACCAAAGGGTCATGAATTGCATAATTTAGAAGTGAATGTAAATAGTTGTCACTATCAGTGTAAACGTTTATGTATGTTGATGGTCATTTGTTGTCTATGTACAGTAAACTAATTAAAATTACTATTTTTCTTCATGATTGTTGGTACAAAGTTTACCAAGCCTATATTTTTGTATTTCTATTATTTCATATATTTTGAAAACTACAAAAGCACAACCGTGTGGAGGGGCGATGCGAGATGTAAAGAAGAAGTCAAGGCCAGATTTAACTATATCACATATATTAAAACAATAAAATAAAATATGTAAAAGTTATTAACAAATAGGTCCATTCACGGCCGCACTTCAGACTCCGGTGTTTCCCAGTTTATAAACACGCGCTATAACCTAAAACGTGGTTCACTATTCGAATGCTGATAGGAGACTCACTAAGCCTAACCTCCCTAAGTTATAGGGACTTCTCTATAGCAACGTATAGCAGCGAGATACTCGCGAACATATGAAAATTATTACTAGCTGTCAAGGTTATTCATTCGCGAGTACCTCGCCGCTACATCACCTCCCCTCAATGACTGCGTCGAGGAAGCGAACAGGAGGCTTAACCAAACGCCCTCGCTGGGTCACCTGGAATGGTGGAGGCTGGTCATCTTCCTTGGCGGAGTCATTGGAAGGTCTAGCTGGCGGTGGTGTTGCTGCTGAGGGTAGAGGCTGGCTGGAACTGGAATCCTCTTCCTGGAGCAGGAAAGCTGGTTTCAGCCTGTCAATCGTCACGGTCCTGGGGCCTGAAGGCAACTGGATGTCATAGGTTCTGGAGCATCTCTTTAAAACCTTGTAAGGCCCAGTATAAGGCGGGGTGAGTGGGCGCTGTACTGTATCATCCCTCAGGAAAACATGAGAGGATGTCTGTAGGTCGTTGTGGACAAACGTTTTTGCAGTGGATTGGCGATGAGGTGCTGGTCTCAGTAGCTCCAACTGCTCTCGAAGTCGCTGGACAAACTCTTCGGTGCTGGCTCGCTGCTTAGTTGTATCCAACAGTTCTCCAGGCAGTCGCAGGGGTTGTCCATAAACCATCTCTGCAGCGCTGGTGATGCTGTCATCGCGGACTGCTGCACGTAGTCCCAGGAGTACCATGGGCAGAAGAGATGTCCAATTGTTGCTGTTGAGTTGGGCTGTGAGAGCTGTTTTCAGCGTGCGATGCCACCTCTCGACACATCCATTAGCTTGCGGGTGGTATGCAGTTGTCCTACATCGCTGGAATCCCAACGTCTTGGAGAGCTGGTGGAACAAGTCGGACTCAAACTGTCGCCCTTGATCTGTTAGGATTGATATCGCCATTGATACGCGCAGGAACACCGAAACGTGCAATCCAGGACGAACAGAGTGCAGATGCGCAGGTAGCTGCTGAGATGTCTTCAATTGCTTGTGCTTCTGGCCATCTGCTAAACCTGTCTATCATCGTAAGGCAGTACCGCATACCAGCTGAGCTGGGCAGTGGGCCAATGATGTCCAAGTGAAGATGGTCAAATCTGCCTGAAGGTGGGAAAGTACCAGGTGGTGCGACTGTGTGACGGTGCACCTTCGCTTTCTGGCAGGCAATGCAGGCTCTTGACCACTTGGTAATGTCCACATTCTGGTTCGGCCAGAAATACCGCTTCGAGTCTGCGTGATCCGCGGGTACCAGGGTGGCTGAGATTGTGAATTGATTTAAATATGGCGAAACGCATACTTTCGGGCACGTACGGACGGACGGAGTTCGTGGATGTTTCGCAGAGTAGGCTACGGGAGATATGCGGGAACTTCATCCACTTGAGCTGGAGACGAGGGTTCTTCAGCAAGTCAGGTATTGTGTCGTCACCGCTCTGTGCTTCCGCTAGGGCTTCCATCCCATCAGGGCTGCTGATTTCCTCCACTCTTGAAAACGCGTCAGCCACGTCATTCTCCGCTCCTGCAACATACTGTATATCAGTGGTAAATTGGCTAATAAAACTTACCCACCGAATCCGCATGGCGGTGGAGGTTTCCGGCTTCTGCTGAAATGCGTAAAGTAGTGGTTTGTGATCAGTCCAAATAGTAAAATGTCGACCTTCCACTTGTGAGCCAAAGTGTCGCACGGCTTGATGAATGGCCAGCAACTCGCGGTCATAAGTTGAATAGTTCCGCTGTGTCCGAGTCAATGTCCTTGAGAAAAATCCTAGAGGTCGCAAGTTTCCATTTTCCTTCTGCTGTAGAGCTGCTCCTATGGATGTGCCAGAAGCATCACATACGAGAACTAGCTCCGCTCCTGGAATCGGGTGAGCTATGAGAGCTGCGTTTCTGAGGGCTTCCTTGCAATCTTCAAATGCCTTGATGGGATCCTCGGTCCAAGAGATGGGAGATTTGTCATTTTTCTTGGCTCCCGTCAAAAAAGTATTCAAGGGTGCTTGAATGGCAGCTGCGTGGGGAAGGCAACGTCGATAAAAGTTTATCATCCCCAGGAATCGTCGCAGGTCCTTGACAGTAGTAGGGCGAGGGTAATTGGTAATGGCTTCGACTTTCTCCGGAAGTGCAGTGATGCCTTGAGGAGTGACCTTGTGGCCCAAAAACTCTATCTCCGTCGCTGCGAATACACATTTGGAGAGGTTAATCGTCAGACCATGTTCCTGGAGGCGTCGAAAAACTTCGTCTAGATGTCTCTTGTGCTCTTCCTCGTCGGCTGATCCGATGCAGATGTCGTCAACGAAGGGAAAGGCGAAGTCGAGACCACGGAGCACGGAATCTAGAAATCTCTGGAAGGTCTGAGCCGCATTTCGTAGGCCGAAACACATCCTTACGTACTCGTAGAGACCAAATGGGGTGATTACAGCCGTCTTCTGTATGTCTTCCTCCGCTATAGGGATTTGGAAATAGGCCTTCCTGAGATCTAATTTGCTGAAGATCCGCTTCCCATGGAGGTTGACATTGAAATCAGCAATGTTTGGTACAGCATAACGATCGGGTATTGTTTTGGCATTCAGCTGCCTATAATCGCCGCAAGGTCGGATTTCGCCGTTCTTTTTAGGAACGATATGTAGTGCACTTGACCAAGGGCTACTTGACGGACGGATAATGCCTTCCTCCATCATCTGTTCGAATTCGCGTTTCGCGGCCGCGTACCTTTCCGGAGGTAACCTTCGCGATTTCGCGGTCACCGGCGCGCCTCGGGTCTCTATGTGATGAACGACGGGATGAGTCGGCTTCTTAGTAAACGTGGTCGGTGACGTGAGGCTAGGGTACTTCTGGAGAAGTTCGGTGTACCATTGGCCTTCCGGGACAGAATATATTGCCGGTGCTGGAACGTTAGCCGGCTTCCCTTTTGTCGTCAACCCTGTGATCCTGTCGACCAGTTGGCAGCCAGCTAGGTCCACCATCAGCTCGAAATGGTAGAGCAAGTCCGCTCCAATTATGGGTTGCCCTACCTCCGCGAGGATGAATCGCCACACCATTTTCCGCCGTAAACCTAAGTCCAATTGTATAAGTTTCTCGCCATAGGTGGGGATTGGGGTGCCGTTCGCTGCATATAAAGAGACTTCGCTGGGTTTAGTTTTCGGTGTTCTTGCCACAGGGTAAACCGATACAGCAGCTCCTGTGTCCACCAAATATCGGATGCGGGTTTGCCGATCGTAAATGAAAAGGCGGTGATGGGAGTTATTAGCGACGGGTTCCGCCTCAGCCGTCGCTAAATTTAGTTTTCCTGCTTAGTAGGAACTGGAAATTGCTTCCATGAGCATGGTGGTCGGCACTTATTTGCTTTATCGCGAAATTGTTCATGGTAAAAGCATAACTGCCTATCTCTACTTTTACTCCGTCGGCGTAGTGGTGGGGATAGTGGCGTGTCGGGTTGTCTGGTTTCCAGGGCTTTGATTCGCTCGGTGAGCTTCTCCAGGATTTCCAGTAGCCGATCTTCTCGTTGAGAGGAGCTGGAACGCTTCAATGCCGCCACTTCACAGACTCCAGGATTGCTGAACTCTGCAATGCGGTCTGCTATGTTACTGAGCTTTGCTAAATCTTGCTGCTCAGTAGCTGCAAGTGCTATCTGCATGGCGTTGGGCAATCCCTTCAGCCAAATTGATTTAAGCAGCTCGTCCGTTACCACGGTACCTCCGAGTTGCTGGAGTTCGCGCAAGAAGTGAGATGGTCGGCGGTCTCCTAGTCGTTGATCTTCGAGGAGTTTTCTAATCCGGACATTCTCGGACTCCCCGAAGCTATTCATGATCCTTGTCTTGAGGGTCCCATATGGATTTTCATCAGGGGGGTTACGGACGAGGACAATAACATCACGTATAACCTCCCTATCCAGTTGTGAAACCACAAGGCGAAATTTTTTTAAAGAGTTTCGTACGTTGTATAACTCGAAAACAGACTCGCACTGAAGAAAAAATATCTCCGAGTCAGCTTTAAAAAAATTTGGCATCTGAAACTTAATAGTGGCCATAGAAGTTGCTTCAGGCTGGGTATCGTGAGCAGGAGTCCGGATCTCATCGCCTTCCAATGTGAGCAAGTCAAATAAATCACTGTAGTGCATATTTAAAATGGCGTACTCACGTGTATAGTAGAAAATCACGTCGGGCTTCACCAATGTGGAGGGGCGATGCGAGATGTAAAGAAGAAGTCAAGGCCAGATTTAACTATATCACATATATTAAAACAATAAAATAAAATATGTAAAAGTTATTAACAAATAGGTCCATTCACGGCCGCACTTCAGACTCCGGTGTTTCCAAGTTTATAAACACGCGCTATAACCTAAAACGTGGTTCACTATTCGAATGCTGATAGGAGACTCACTAAGCCTAACCTCCCTAAGTTATAGGGACTTCTCTATAGCAACGTATAGCAGCGAGATACTCGCGAACATATGAAAATTATTACTAGCTGTCAAGGTTATTCATTCGCGAGTACCTCGCCGCTACAACCGACTAGTATTTCATCCTTACTGACATCAGTATAAATACTTATTTCGGCATTATCTTACATTCATAAACAAATAGTTGGATATAATGAAGGATGTTGCCAGTCCTTATAATGGATATCGCTTTCTATTTCTTGCTTCCCTTATACATTATATGCAATGCTTGAGAAGGGAGTGTCACCATTTCAATTTTGAAAGTAACGAAATGTTCTATATAAGTCTAATCAGTTTTTTTCGTAGTTAGTCAATATGTTTACTCCGTTTTAATTGTTTGTCAAATATTACTCCGAAATACTTAAATGTAGTTACCCTATTTATTGTTCGGCCTTGAATGCGCATGCTAAAAACAGGAATTGATCGTTAATTAAAAAAAATGATGTAATTACTTTTGTTAGAATTAAATTGGAGTTAGCCAATGTGTCAGTAATGTGGGTAATATTATTAACTAATGTAGTTACGACAGACATGATCCTTGCGGAGTACGTAATGTTTGTATTTTGTGAGAAGGAATTGTTGGTGTTATGATGTCAGCTACCTGTTCTTAAACCGGGAGAACTCACTAGGAATTGTGAAACGCAAGAACTCGCGCGTGAGATTTTCTCTCACCCTGAAAGTTTTTGCTTTAAGCAAGCGTATACCAATTTCTAGACACCAAATATCGTTATTATAATATGTTTAATAGGTAAACAAATAAGTAAACACAAAATAGCGTAAAAAAAGTTATATATTGAATTAAATTATTACAATGTGGAACTGAAAGAAGAATTTATTAAAAAATACAGTTTAAATTTTTAAAATTTTTGAGACAATAAAATAAAATAGGAATGTAGTTGTTAGGTACAATAAGTAAAATGATCAAATGAACAAAAAATAGGAACTCAAGTTAACCAATCACAGTTTTTGATAACATAAGTAAGTTTAAAAATTTTTGTGTTTATCATAGATTGTCCGGCAAGTGTGGATCGTATGTTGTGTACATATGGGATTTTTACAAACATTGCACTCTTTCATTGTTCTACGGTTTTTTTACGAGGACAAAATCCACAAAATCCGTCTCGAATTTTTTTTCCTGGAACGTCTTCTTCTTGTACTCCTGAAATTCGCTTCATTGTACACAAGGAATATTTGGGATAGATGAACGTCTTACCAAATGTTCTTTCATTAGAATTAGGGCTAAGGCCTTCAAAAACAGTCTTCTTTCAACAAGATCTTCCGTATTAGCCTTATAAATTATAAAGCTATTGATACCTTGAATCTTTAGAAATGAAAAAAACAAAGTTAGCGGCGTCTACAGCTAACCCTTGAAACAGAGTAAATAGCTTTCATTTCATCTACAACGTCGACTCCTCCTTTGGTGAGATTGTAGAAAGTTATTATTTCGGGTTTCGCTGCAACTCCTGTAGTTTTATCAATATTATCGTCGTTATGTAAAGTTGATAACACTAGCACTATTCTGTTGGCTTTGGCTTTGTAAGAGACTAATGTTTCAGATTTCGTGAAACCAAACATGCTGGTATGCACAGGTCTATTTTTGGTCTCAAGAAATAAAGGTGGAATTTCTCGTTTGTTCTTCCTCAATGTTCCAACTAAAGTGGTTTTTTTTCGCAAGTAAGTCTTTTGCCAGAGGAATGGAAGTGAAATAATTATCCATGGTGATATTTCTCCCACTGCCCAAAATATGATTTTACATTTTACAGATAAATTAATCTAAAAGTAAACAGCTAGCGTTTGAATTTAATATATAACGGGAGAACTCGCATGAAGAGCAAAACTCACCGGATACGTTTTCCAAAGAACAACTGGAGGGGTGAAGCTCACGACAGTACTAACTGACTGCGAATGACGGCAAACTGTGACCAAACGTCCAAACTCCAGCTAGACAAACGGAGACCCCTCTACCTAAATTAAGAGTACGGCCGTAGCGATTCTACTCCAAGCGTGAGAGAAAATCTCACCCAGCGAGTTCTCCCGGGTTAAAGAAATCTCGAATTAGTTTATATAATTTAAGAGGGAATTTAGGCTACGTAAAATCATTAAAATTGTAGGCCACCAAGCGTTATCGAATGCTTCTTTTATATCTAATGATATCAGAAAAGTATGATTACCGACTTTCAATGCTTCTTCAATAAATATATACGTTCTCTGAAAGGCATCTGCGGTAGATGTTTGGGATGTAAATCCAAATTGATGTGGTTGCTTTAACGAATGAGAGTATAAAAAGTGTGACAATCTTCTATAAAGTATCTTTTAGAGTACCTTTCCAGCAGTAGGGATTAGTGATATGGGACGTATAGAGGAGGTAGCGCAATCATGTCTTCCTGGTTTGTTAATAAATTTTAATTTGGAGCCCTTCTATATATCAGGAAAAGTGCATTTTAAAAATAACTTTTGTACAAATATTTGATAAATTTCTGAAATATATGAAATACTTGTTTATAAATATCACCCATTCTGCCGTCAATTCTAGGTGATATTTTTATCTTCTTGTGATACATATATACTTGTATATGTTTACTTTCAGAGTTGTTACGATGGGTAAATTATCACCATGAGAAGTATGGCGAGACTGTATGTTTTTGGGCAGGTCCGATACCAATCATAAGCACAGCTGATCCAGACATAATGCAGGTAAGCAAAACGGGACTTGTAATTTCAATCAGTGAACGTTTTGATATTAATAAAAATAAGAACAGAAACGACATTGCATTTAGTCACTTAGCCCTGCAGAATGTAAGAGACATTGAATTAACGTATCAGTTTACTTATTTTAATGCCAAAATATATATCAATTTTATTTTTTTCAAAGTTTCCCGAATTTAATTTTTTTAAATGTACTCATTTTGTTCTGAATGTCTTTAAAATAACAATCGAAATGACTAAATGTTTTCAACCATATTTCTCAATATAAAAACAAAACTCAAATATTTATGTTATTCTATTATTTTCACTGCCACGTAATTTTGCCAGCTCTAATTACTATTCAAGAATATAAATTTTGAAAAAAAATGGGCTTTATAAATGCACTATTTAATTTATGTGGCGGAAGATCAAGATGAAGAAAAAATATTAATGATTTGTAAAATAACTTAATTGCTCAACTAGCTTCGAACCCAGTTGACGCCTCATCAGGGGCACAGCCCGCACACAATCACTATACTACAATATATAGTGCTAAAATAATGACCTTTATTAGTAAGTTCAGTTCATAATTTATATAGCCAAGTTGAAGAAAAATGCTAAGCATCAATGGTTGGAAATAGTTCACATTCAAGTATATATTCTATTTAGTGGCATATATGTTTAAGGGGCTCAGGTTAGCCATGTGAGTTAAAGCGTTGACCTTTATCTCACATGGTAAACCTAGAGTGGCGAGTTCGATTCTTGCCTGGGCAAAGGAAATTATTTAGTGACGAAATTCATTAAATAACGTCCTAAAATCCCACCCTGGCTAGAAAAGGGTGGTAACCTGTAGATAACCCGTCCCGATTAGCCTGAGTTGCAAAAAGTGGACGCTAATAAATAATAATAATAATAATATATGTTTAAAAGGATAAATTTAATAATATGTCAATACTTCCTCAGTCTTATATCGCTCAAATAAAGTGCCTGAGAACGCGATTTCACCCTTAAATATAATATCAACTGTTACCGAGTAAGAAGGCAGCTTATTGCTGTAGTGTAGTACTATTGTACCCCCGATTCATAGTTTTATGTTGTGACTCAGATACCTATGGTGGGAATCCGCTAACCTTGGTGTTCCCAGCTGTATTCTCAGGTGCTATTATATGCCAGAATTATCTGTTCTAACTTCTCCAGAGAGTTATAGACAGACGGTGATTGATAAGAGGTTCCTTATCTCCTTCTCATCTTGTTCTTCATCCCTTTCCTTTCTTTCACCCTTCAGTATCGGTGATATCAGGGTAAATGCTTCAGAGGTAAGTCTGCTTTTTTACAATAGTTTTTATTAGTTATGTAATTGTTCTTAGTCTATTTTCTTTCTTCGCAACTCCAAGCTCATCAGAGCCTATCGTACATTCGTTTAAATTATTTAACTTACTCAGTTGCGTTTTTTTTTATAAATATTGCCCACATCTGTTTATAATGAATTTATAATATCAGGTACTTATTTTAACTTTGTTAATACAGGAGCTGTCGGCCAATCCAAATTGTATTGACAAACCATTTTTTTTTTACGGAATATTCAGCAATGTTATGGAAGGTGCATTTAGTTCTACAGGTACATAATTTATCTAAAGTTGTAGCAATTATAGGATTTTACAAATACATAATTATCATATTTCTTGTGTTGTATGTATGTGTGTGTGTGTGTGTGTGTGTGTGTGTATGTGTGTATATATATATATATATATATATATATATACACTAGCTACGGTACCAGTCTTCGCACGGGAAATCATTTGAGGCGGAAAGATGGTATTTTGTTTTTGGCAAGGCTTCTACATGGATAACAACTACACTTCCCGACTGGGCGTATTGTTTTCCCGTAAGGTTGGGCGACTTATAGAAAAAACATTTTTAGATTTGAAGAATTCATGAAAATAAGTCCCTAATCATTCCCTCTCCACTGTTGGACAAACCATGAATAATTCAAATCATAATCATGGATAGCATTTATTATAATTAAATACCATCCGTAATGTACATATTTCCTGTCAAAAACCAATCCGAGCACATATAGTTTAAGCATAGTTTTGTAGATAAGATTGTATTCGTCATAGTAAATCTCAGTAGTAATCATTTCCAGTAATGATAGCATTTCAGAGGAAATAAGTTAACCCATTTAACTGTTTTAGCCTCCCGTCAACTTCCACTCCCGCATGAGGATTATCAACATTGTTTTCCTCAAATGATTCATTCAAAATGCTTGGAATGTTTTAATAATTTTTATACCTGATGAAATTAAATAATAAAAATAATTTCATTTATATTCAAGAAGGGGAAGTGATCGTAGTAATACTTTATACAATCATATCATGTTTAAAAGGATGTTGTCTTTTGTCATAATGACAATACCAAAAAACATTTAATTGTTAAGATAGTACATATTTGTTTCAGTAACGCCCAGATATCGGAAATAAGATCATATATTACCTGAATCAAAGATTTTGATTCCCAACTTCCGCTATCACCCCTTGTGCAAGTTCAGCATGACTTCGTTTAAATAATACATTATACAATTTTAATAATAGAAATGCTCTTATAGTTTACTTTTGTATTGGAAACAAATAAAGTTGTTTTCTAGGGAAAATAAATAAAAGAGTAGGGGGGACGGAGATTCATAACATCACTAATCCGTATCATACTTAGAACTATCATATATGACTAAAACATAACATCATTTGTCATAATATACCTATATTGAATCACGTGTTTAATTCATTTTACGACAAAAGTGAACGTAACAAAAGTTACTCTAAATAACAAAATGAACATATTCTATATGTGCATATTTGCCTAAAAACCAATAGGAAACAAAGTTCGTCAATTTTTCATATAATGCCTCCCTTACAACCCCCACTCTAAGTCGCCCCTTGAAATTTTGATGTAGCCTATAATCATGGAAGAAATAATGCTAATTCTTTTATGATTATTGGAGATGAATATGAGATATTGGATTTTTTTCAGTTTTCCTCCTGCCACTTCTACTCACATCATATTATCAGTAAGTTGCCATGAATGAACTACTATATTCGAAGCTTAATTACGAAATATTGTTGTCACTGAACATTTTCTGTGTGCGATACGTCATCAAATAAGATTTGACGATATTTAAGATGTGTTCATTTGATTTGTACCATTCTCGATATTTAGCTGTTTCATCCAACACTTAAGTCCATAGTCATTAATGGCTGACATCGGAATAGAAATGGTGACGGGTTTAGGGGATTCGAAAATTGAAAATATCCCAGTTATTATGAGTCGTATTGACAACAAACTGTCGTTAATTTTTTTTTTAAAGGAATGTTTTTCTTTTCCTTTGATTTATATTTTACTAGATATTTGGTTAGTTTTCCCTTTAGGAATCAGATGATTTTAATTCACACTTTCATTAAATTAAATCAGCTGTTTTTATTTATATTTTAATATAACACATGTTTCATAGAAAAGAACAATAAAACAGTCCTGTAAAGGCAGCCGACCAAGCAACATCTCAGTTATTCCTAGTTTAATTAATCTGAACGTCTAGTGTCGCAGCTGTCGCAGTCCACTAGGTATCAGTTTAAACAACTGCTTAGTCAAAGTACCCGACTAATACAGCCCTTTCTAGCATATTGGTGATATTTAGAGAAGGAAACATAGCATTTGCCAGTGATATTAAAGAAATGTACCTTTAAATAAAACTAGGTGATGGCGATCAAAAGCGGTTTTTATGGAGAGGCATGGATAGGGTGTAAATAACAGATGTTTATGTTATGGAGGAACTGCTTTTAGGTGCCAAATGCTCCCCTTTCGAAACCTGGGAAATCATTAATAGGAATGCACTACGATTCAAAGATGAGGCTTCTCGAGCTGTCGATGCTGCTGTTAAGGTGATTATCGTCGTCAACAGAATCCACTCACAGGGTGGGTTCAACACGTGCAATTGGGTATGCAACTCCCGAAACGTTTTAAAACTAATTGAAGAAAATTTATGTGAACTATCTGAGGAGTTCAAAGAGCTGTGAAAAGCAGTCGAAACAGGTGTCTCGTTCGTAAACGTAATAGAAGTAAACAGTTGCAACAGCTAATGGAGTAAATACGTAAAGAACATCTGAATCACCATAATCGACCATTTACAAATACAGGAGTAGATTATTTTGGACCGTTGTGGGTTACAGTGAAAAGGTCGAGGGAAAAAGGTACGGAGTAATATTGACTTGTATCTAATCCCAAGATATCCTTCTGTACATAGCTCGAGACCATTATTGACATCCAATGCATAACCAGTCGAAGGGGTTGTTCTATGGTCGGACAATGGACAAAACTTCAAAAGTACTATAAGTATAATGAAATTATTAACTGTATACGAAACCTTAGCCAAGAAAGAATCCAGACTTAACTAACAGGACCTTTGAACGGAAGTTGGGAGAGGTTAATACGATCAGTGAAAACAGCTGTCTACGAGACACTAAAGGATCGAGCTCCAAGGGATGAAGTCTCATCTACATTATATGTTGAGGCTGAATATTTAGTCAACAGCTGACATTAAAATATTTTTCCGATGAGCCTTCTGAGCCTGGTACACTTACACCAAATGACTTTTCGATAGGATCTAGCACGAGTGCTTCTCGATTGTTACCTCCTATGCCTGAAAACATTAGCTATACGAAGAGACAGAGAATCTCTCAACAACTCACGGATATGTTCTGGGAAAGATGGATAAAGGAATACCTTTAATAACTTTAATAACCTAACGGAACCAGAGAAACATGAAAGAAAGGTAAGATCAGAGCGCTTTACAGAAGCAAGGATGGAAGTGAGGATTGTGGAGATCGCCAACAGTAATGTGATCCTAAAGTGACCAATATCTTCCCTTCCACCCTTGACATCGGAAGCCCCGACTTAGGGGTGAAGGATATTTGGCCTTTACTAATCAGCTGATTTTAATTCACAGTTTTATTAAATTAAATCAGCTGTTTTTAATACAACACATGTTTCAAAGAAAGGAACAATAAAAAACCCAAGGCAGCCGACCACGCAACATCTCAGTTATTCCTAGTTCAATTAGTCTTAAGATATAGTGTTGCACCTCTGGCGGGTGTACAGCCTTGAACCCTTAAGTTACATTTATGTAAATAATCCATACAATATTAAGGTAGGGAGCGTCAAATCTTCATATGTGGAAACATTGTTAAGGAAAGAGTGCAGTGTGGTTGATTTGGCGTGGGTGAGTGAATGTATGTGTATATTATGGGTGTATGCTTCGTGTATGGATCAAGATTGTGGATATGTAGATTGGAGATCTGTGTTGCAGTTGCTGACGAGAAATGGAAGCATGATAGGAAGGCTGTAGTGAGTAGCTTGAACAAGGAATATATGCAAATGTACCACGATGTGTTCGTCAGGAGAGCAAAAGAACTGCTTGGGCGGCTGACATCAAAGGAAGGCTCCTTTGATATACAACCGCTGGTTATACTCATGACAGCCGATATTATTATAGGTGAGTGGCATTTGAAGTACAGGACTAAAGATCAAGTTCGTTAACAGCTGAAATTGGACCAGTGGTTTGGGATAGGATGGGGATCTTCCAAATATCGGATCAAAATATTGTAGAGAACCAATCGTATTGCAAATGTAATGTACTATAAACGTTGTTCTAAAACTTTTTCCTATCGTGAATATTAATCCAGCTATTGATATTTCTCTTAACAATGAGCTGTTAAATCATGAACCATTTTATTCAAAGCTTAAATACTTAATATTATTTTCACTGAACTTCGTAAGTACATGCAAATACGTTGTGTGATGATGTCACAAATTGAGATTTTACTTTCTTTACTCTAAAATGCTAATTGAATCTATAACATACTCGATATTTAACCGTTTCATGCAACACTTAATGGCTGTAGTTACACTAGAAATGGTGACGGATGTAGAGAGAAGATTTGAAAATTCAAAATATCTCCGTTATTATGATTCGTATAAAAAAATGTATAGAATCAATCTTGCTAAGCTATTCAGGCCCTACAATTGTTGTTTCATACTTTTCTTCGCAACCCAAGTATTTTGGGAATTATTCCTACTTTTTTAAAGTCTTCAGTGACCCCCCTCCCTACTATTCATTGTTTTTTTTTTGTTTTTTTAAATAGAAATGTATAATACAAGGAAATATGTGATAAGTTTTTCGTCTTCCCAGGACGTTGGAAATCTACTTAGGCGACGCAACTCCCGCGTGAGGGATTTTTTCATTATTGTTTAACACTCTAATACACGCGCGTCATCTCACAGACAGTCTGTGAACTGTCATCTCAGTTCTGTTTTTTCGTCATAAGTTTGATGGAAGGAAGGGAGCCTGGTCCCCCACCCTAGTATTCCTCAAGCTCGCCAAGCTCGACAGTTCAGTTGAACTCATCAGAGATCAGTTGATTATGCGAGTGCAGCTCAGCAATTTTCCACGCACCATGACCTAACGTCTTCGAGAACTCCTTCCCAATGATCAAATACCACCACGAGCTTCAAGCAACTCAGCAGCTACTGATGCTGGTGGACGCCAGCGCTGCGGATTTTGCTTGGAAAATAAAACAAAACGATACACTAAATATTCTTGCAAGGAATGTGGCCAATATTTATGTCTGCAACACTGTACCTTTTCTTGTGCTGATGGATGTAACGTGGGTGTGGGTAATGAAAGTGATTCAGAGTGAAATTTAGGTTTAATTTTTTAAAAGCAAAGGTTTTTGGTTTTTTTAGTATTTGTTTTCTTGGTAATTTCCATTTGTTTGAGTAACTTTCCAAGTTCTAGAAATGAGGTTCAATTGTCAATGTGTTCATACATTTTACATTATTATTATGTTCTCTGAAACTATCTTACAAGACTGATAAGAGTTGTGTTCCTAGGTTTACTAGTTGATTTACCTTTTGCAAGCCAATAATAAGGAATAAAATTGAAACTAAGCTACCGTGGCAACTGTGTTACAAAAATTTAATATTTTTGAAGATTTATATATAGATAATTTATTTTCAAATACAAATTTATGAACTTTTTCATTTATCTATGCACCATTATTCCTGCAAAATTGCGAAAAAACAATTATATTATTCACTTTTGACAAATAAGTGATCAGTCATCTGACAGATGACACGCGTGTATTTATGTCTCACTAGGGGGCGCGTGTATTGGAGTGTTAACTCTACCGACCGGTTTGAAGTGAAAGGAGAATCACTGACACACTAATTGGTGTTTCCTCATCCAGTAGACAGTTCTGCAGCATTTGGTATTTTATCTTCGGATTAAGTGGTCCATTATAAGACATATTTTCTTCTTAATATTACAAGAGAAGTAGTGGAGGTTTATTGAAGGCTGAAAATGGAAACAAATACTAGAATCATCGTTAATATTCAAAATTAAGAAGAAATATCCCATCACATCCCGAAACTCTCCTTCTCACGTATGCAGATGATACTGCAATCTTGGCTTCCAACTCAGACCCAAACATGGCATCCGCAGCTCTACAAGAACACCTAACTCTGCTAGAATCCTGGCTAACACAATGGAGGATCAAGGTCAACAGCAGCAAATCAAGCCATGTAACATTTACCGTTCCATTTGCCCTCCAGTTACACTCAATAACGCACTAATTCCTCAAAAATCACAAATTAGGTATCTAGGACTCACATTAGACAAGCGACTAACTTGGAAACCCCACATCACACTAAAAAGACAAGAAGTGAACCGACGGTACAGACTTCTACTTAGACTGCTTGACAACAGATCTAAATTATCACTACACAACAAACGACTGATTTATACGACAGTACTCCGACCAATATGGACATACGGACTTGAACTTTGGGGTTCCACCAAACCTTCAAATTCCTACAAAATCCAAACCCTCCAATCCAGAATACTCCGCAAAATTACCGATTCCCCATTTTACGTATCCAATTTAACTCTCCATAATGACCTCAACATTCCTTTTGTCCATACCCTCGCCAAATCTCGATATCAGAAATTCCACTCTCTCCTTCCTGCACATCCTAAACCTTTAGTCGAATCACTTTCATCTACCCATATTCCAGAAAACCCAAGACGGCGTCTGAAGCGTAAGTGGCCAAGAGATCTTCTCGTGTAGTGTTTCAGTTTAACTCCATAAACAACCCATTGTTCCCTCCATTGTGGGTATTGTCAATGGACAACTTCCCACCTCAAGTCAATAGTCAAGTCACTTTTTTTTCTAACATATCATTTGCTTGTAATATTTAATTATGTTGTTGCAAATAAACGAATAAATATAAAAAAAAAAAAAAAAGAAGAAATAACAGTGTGGCAAAATTCGTTCTCTATAATAGATTTACGTAAATTTTGACAATTGTTATTATTTGAGAAGCACTCTCATGATACACCAATGAATATTATTTAGTCACCGAATGTTGGAAGTCAGAGATCCGTTTAGTTCTTCACTTGAAAATAATATTCCTGAAGATATTGACGAATATTAGCAGATTTCCCTTAAGGGGAATTAGCTATCTATATACTTGATCTATACCATACTCAATATTTAACCGTTTCAGTCAATACTAGATCGTGTTCGTGATTAGCATTAATCGGACCAGGAATAAGGAGGGGGGGGGGTTAGAGAAGGAGGGGGATTCGAACATCCAAAATATTTCCATTATTATTAATCGGATCATAAAATGTTATTATAGAATCAGTCTTGTTAAACTATTGTAGCTCTACAATTGTCGATCAATGCAATATTTCGTAACTCAAATACTAAGCGAGTTATTCGTACTTTCAGCCTTCAGTAACCCCCCTCCTTCTATTCATCGTTTTTTTTTTTAATATTTATTTATTGTGGAGCGTTCGCTACGAGACGATATTGCTCATAAAAAAATGAATATAAACAAAATAAAGAATGAAAACATTAACAGAAAAAAAATAAGCAATAAAATTAGAACAGAACATTCTAAAAACGCAACCAAACGCAACCAAAGAGACAAAAAAAACACGAATCAACAAATAAACGAAAAACAAACAAAAAAACGAAAACGAAACATTAAATTAAAAAAAAATTATAAAGAAACTAGACAATTAAAAAACTATAAATATTATTATTCATACAATAATCGCATTTCGAAGAAGAATATTTAATATACAGCATAATAATTAACATATAACATATTCAATATATAACCTATTTAACATATAACATATTCAACATATAACCTATATAACATATTTAACCTATAACATATAATTATTATATTTACGTAAGTTTGGTCATTTCTGCAAATATTTTCAGTATTGCCCTACATTACAATTTTTTGAAAATGTTGTTTTGTTACAAGTATTGTAATACGCGGTCTATATACGGGCTACAGTCATGTAGTAATTCAGTCAAAGTGTATGGTAGGTCTATGTGAGTCCTTATATAGCAGTCAGTAAGTATATGTTTTATAGTAAGTCTACAGTTACAGTGTTGACAGTAAGGTTCGTCTTCTCCAGTAAGTAGGCAAGTGTGAGTTAGTCGTGAATGGCCAATTCTCAACCTCGTTAAAACTACTTCTTCTCTTCTAATTAGCCTTTTTGAGGAAGGCCATTCACCAAGTGTATGTTTTAGTTCTCGAAATTTGTTATCAGTTGTGGTAAACCAAGTTTTCTGCCATGAATTGAGTATCATATGTTTTCCTTGGGCTTGAATATCTTGGTGTGTACAGTATGTGTTGTCGTGAGTTCTTTTTTGAGTACCTGACTTGGCAAGTTCGTCTACTTGTGTGCTTTGTTTAATGTTTGTATGTCCGGGTAACCAGTACATAGTTATTCTTTTGTTTAATGTCTGGATTTTGTGTAATATGTACGAGAAGAGTGGATGTGAACTATATATGTTTTTTAGTGAATGTAATGAGCTAAGAGAGTCAGTGCAAATTATGATGTCCGTGTCTGTAGTTTCAGCTATGTTGTCTATCGCAAGTTTCAGGGCTTCAAGCTCAGCTGTATATATGCTAGTCTCATCTGGCAGCTTTATTTGAAAGTTAGCTGATCCAACAATTGCAGCTGCCCCTACTCCTTGGCCTGTTTTGGATCCGTCTGTGTAAATAAATAGGTCATGTTTCTTGTCTGTTAGTAGAGAAGCAAAATGTTTTTGGTAATGATGTTCAGAAGTCTTGTTAGTTTTAGGGTACTGTGTTAGAGTCAAGTCAAAACTCAGTTTGTCAGTTTTCCAAGGATAGTACGTTTCAGTATATTTAGTGTAAATATTTGTTCTTTGGATAGAGGAATTGTGTGTGTATTTAAGGAATCGGATTGGTAGAGGTTGTTGTCTCGATGGGTTTGCTGTATACTTCTGTATTGTAGGTTCATCAGCATTGTTGGGGACACAGTGAGAGTTTAAGAATTTTGCTTTGAGAAGATAATGTATGGACAATAGCATTCGTCTGTAATCCAATGGTAATTCATTTGCTTCAGCTCGAATTACCATTCGAAATGCACACGTTGCTAGCCTGAGACCTGTGTTTTGTATGAACTCTAACATTTTTAAAGTGCTTTTCCTGGCAGATGAGTAAGCTATGCAACCATACCTTGTGTATGACCTGTAAAATGTGAGCATTACACTTCTGTCAGCTCCCCAATTTGTATTACTCAAAATCCTTAAGAGATTCAGAGATTTTCTGCATCTATGAAGGATTCCTTTCATGTGAGTGGTCCATGTTAATTTGGAGTCGAAGATTAGACCTAATATTCTAGGAATATGAAGTAGAATAGGAAGTATTCTTTTCTTAGAGAAAATAATTGCTTTTGTTTTATGAGCTGAGAATTTGAGGCCGTTCCTACGACTCCATTCTTCTAAACTGTAAATATTATCCTGAAGAAGTTGTACTGCGTGTTCAATTTCGCGTTTACAAATGTAAATAAATAGTTCATCTACATATAAATAATAGTATACACTGTTAGGCATAACATAGCGGACGCTGTCTATAGCTATTAAGAAAAGGGTGGTGCTTAAAACACATCCTTGGGGAATTCCATTTTCCTGTGCATATCTACTGGAATAATTATGACCAATTTTTACTCTAAATGTTCTATTCGATAGAAAACGTTTAACAAATTTCATCAATTTTCCTTGAATATTCCATTCATAGAGTTTTTGAAATATAGTATCTCGCCAAACTGTATCAAAAGCCTTTTCGATATCAAACGAGACAGCAATAATAGAGTTTTTGTTTAAGAATGCATTTCTAATATCACTTTCTAATCTAACAATGTGATCCATTGTCGAGTGGTTTAGTCTGAATCCGCATTGGTAACCAGAGAGTAATTTATTCTTCTCCAAATAACATAACAATCTCTTGTTTAACATCCTTTCAAAAATCTTACAAACGCAGCTGGTTAAAACAATTGGTCGGTAACTAGTAGCAAGTGTCTTATCTTTATCAGGTTTAGGGATTTGTATGATGATTGATTGATTCCATGCGTCTGGATATTCACCTGTATCATACGCTCTATTGTACAAATTCAGAAGTTTCACAATACCTTGGATTGGATAGATTCTTTATCACAGCATAATTAATACCATCATCCCCTGGAGATGTCTCTTTTACCTGCGATAAGGACAATTTGAACTCATTTAATGTAAGTGGATCATTCAATGGGTTATATAGATTGCCATCAAAATTTGTTTCATTAAAAAGGAAGTTATTTTTATGAATAAGTGAATCATTGGGAATATTAGCTGAACTTGAAATTTTGTTAAAATGATTACCAAATATATTACTGATGGTGATTTGGTCTGTGTGAAGAGTCATATGTTCATCTTTGAGGGCGGAAATAGGTGGTTTATATTTCTTATGTAATATTTTATTAACAGTATCCCAAATCTTATTTGCTGGAGTTTGATAGTTTAGTGATGATAAGAAATCTATCCAACAAGATTTCTTGCTTCTCCGGACAACCTACAGAGTTTTCCCTTTTGTTCTCCGGTAATTCAAAAGATTTTCGGAAGAAGGGTGTTTATTAAACTCTCGAAGGGCTTTTCGACGGTCAGCTGTAGCTTTCTTGCACTCGTCATTCCACCAAGGGACTGGTGGTTTTTTGTAAGAGGAGCGTGTCATTGGAATACTTACTTTTGCGGCTCGCTCAATATTGTCATGAAGTCTTGAAATGTGTTAGAGTCCTGTGTACGTAATTGACAGTCAATAAGATGTTTATACTCTGACCAGTTCGCTAATTGGGTATTTTATCATGGAGTGGTGATGAACGAGTTCGAGGGTGAAATAATTTTGATAATAATTGGAAAATGGTCACTACCCCACGTATCGTTGTAAACCTCCCAAGAAAGTCGTGTGTAAAGGGAGGGTGATGTAGCTATGTTCGTGTAAGTACCTGTCCGTGGGCATAAGTGAGTTGGGGTCTGAGTATTAAGTGTCATTAAGTCGTTATTTTCAAAGACGTTCTCTAGCAGTTTACCTTTTGTGTTTGTGATCCTATCTCCCCACATGGTGAATCCCATGCTAACTAGAAACAAGTATTAAGTATATGACGTACACTTAATGCCCCCAAGAAAGCCTCTGATAGAACAGACATTTAGTTGATGAGTCAGGTGAGCAAAGCTAATAATCCCATAGAACAAACTACAAGATTCATTTGGATGGCTTGACATCCTTGGCAAGAAATGCTCTCAGAATGCATTTGAATTTTATAAACTCAGAATTATTAAAAGACAAATAATTTATATTGTCTTAAAGTTTAAATTAATGAAATTAAATATTTTTGTTAATGTGATTGAGACATGATCTAAAATAATATGCTAGAAAAAGAACTTATGGAAGGATTCAGAATTTCTTAAGAGTACCTATTTCAAGAAATCCCACACATTTAGGTTTTGGTGTATTTCTATCCTGTCAGTTAAATTTCAGTTTTCTTTTTCAATAATTTATTCTATTTAGATTATTTATACATTTTTCTTTTCCTTTTTATCCTTAAATGTTTACTTGTTTCGGTACTTGGCAAGTAACTGATTATTCTTCTTAATTCTATTTTAAATAAATGTTTCAGTAAAATTACATACTTAAAGTTAGTTTAAGTAACATTCTTTGGTTTGTTTATGTTAAGTATTATTATGAGCAGTACTGAGACTTCTAAATTCTTGTTTAGTTAATCAGTTAAATTAAATATAACAATTATAAGATCATTCATGATAGTAATAGGACTATTTTACAAAAAAATGCCCTAAGTTGATAGATAAGGAAGCTGTATTTATATTTAAAATTATATTAATTAACTGCCAGGGAAAATATCCAGTTTATTTGAATTATAATATTTTAATAATGATTTTTAGTTACATTCAATACATTATGATTGAGCTTTTAAATAATTATGTCAGTGGGAGGACTGTTATGAATCCTTTACAAAATATATAAAGACTTTTTGGTGTTTACCTAAGCATATCTTATGTGAATTCTTATGCAATAAATTTACACGAGTTTTATAAATATAAACAGTTATTGCAGAGTTAACTTCATAATTCAGTACTTAATAAAGATTCTTATGAATATATTTTCAACACTCAAAACTACTTTTTTTCTTTTCAGTTCCCCCACTTACTTCCTTTTCATTGCAGTTTAATAATCTCTAAACACTGTTTTTTTTTTTTTTAATTACTGTCTTGTGTTCTTTCCTTGTTGCTTATGCAACAAGGAGTTGAATTCATTTTAATATAAATATATATGAAAACCATTGTTTATTCCTGAACCATAATTTATTTAACTTGTGGATGTAGACTGTATTTATGGCATATAGTTTAAAAAAAGAAGAAAAAAAGCACAAGCCCAGACACTTTTTAAATTTTACATGCTCAAGGGTCTTCATTCTGCTCTTATACTTGTGGTCATATGTGGCAAATCTTATTCCTTAAGGGAGTTCCTGTATTTCGGTCATTCTTTTTTTTTCACTGCTGTGACAATTGCCTAAGGATAACATTTATAGATAAATCCTCCTAAAGGGCAGTAGAGGTATTAGAATAATAAAAATTTACTTTACAGTGTTTTTTCTTTTAGAATTAATTTTCCCATACTTTTCTTTTGACTATATATATATATATATATATATATATATATATATATATGCGTGTGTGTGTGAATATTTCTATTTTCCCCCTAAAATTAGATGGAGTATAAGGGAGATGTAAAATTAAAAATTGTAGAATTTCAGTTGTTTTTGGGTCATAATTCAGAGAAATTTTGTTTTTATTCTTATCTGATAATAAGAATCACGTTTATTATTTTTATATATATTGTACTAAAAGTAATTTTCAACTTAGGTGTACATTATTAAATATTAAGACCATATAGCTTCCCATAAGGGTGAGTAGCAATTGCTGGCGGCTCTAAAATTTAAATTGATATGAAACAATTACATTCACATATAGCTTCATTATAATGATTTTGAAAAAAAAAAAACGATTTCAGTGGCAGTGATAAAAATGTTTTTATCTTTGCTGTTCTCAGATTGGAAGTATAAAAAATATCTCAATTACTTCATATTATTATTTACACAAACTTACTTCATAAATAGCTTAAAGAGCCAACATTTTTTCATAAATCCTACTTTACCAAGTAGGTACATTGATTTAAAAAAAAAAGAAAAGGTACAAAAGTTCTAATACACTTGTACCAGTAAAAAAAAAAAAAAAAAACTAATGCTAAGCAAACCAGGACTGCACAATTGATCTATGCAACATTTTTTTTTACCATTGTCTCACCACCTGTCAAATTCTCATAACTCTCTGTTTGTTATTGTAAATTGAAATTATTGATGAATAGTCTTCTGGAACATCTGCTTATTACTAATGAGGGGGGGGGTGTGGAGGGACCTTCAACATTTTGTTTTTAAATATTAATTTTGAAGTTTTTAACCTGCGAAAGGGATTATTGAAGTGACCATTTTCTTAACACCCTCCTACTTTCACGCCTCTAGGATTTTTTAAAAAAAATGTCAAGTTAAAAGAATATAATTAATTGCATTGTACCTAAAATATTTTATTTTACATTTATTTCATAGTAATGAATTTTATATCAAGTAAAATGCTAACCATATTTCACTATTTTTGAAAGAGGGAGTATTTTTAATTCAATAAAAAAGATGCTAGGCTGAGGGTTGCTCTGACAGTCCCAAGTTGGATGATCTTAGTCCTTCAGCTGTCTCAACTACATTCACCTACTCAAATAGTAATTTAATGGATTTATGTAACATTTATAATAGGTAGATTGCAAATTTCATAATACAACAAGGCAAAAAAATGACACTTGTTTTTTTGTCTTTCGTTTTAGTCAATGCATCACCATTTAAAAAAAAAAAAAAAAAAAAAAAAAACCTTTTTGAAATGTTTGGACAGCAGATCCTCCATCTCAAGAGCATTTGCACTCAAATGCAGGGCCAATATTTTACACTGCTGCAGTGGGAATATTAATTATTGTGAAAGCCAACAAAAGATAGTCAGTTTAAAAAAAAAAATAGGAGCCGAATCTTTAGTGGAAAAATTATTTTTAAATTCAGTGCTCTGTACCTTCAAACAGAATTGGTTGATGTGAGAAACTTGAATAGAAGAAGTTGAAATTCTAGAATGGGGTGCATGTAATCATGTTTAAATACCTGATGATGTTTAATATAAACAACCTCAGCTATTTGAACATGACTAGGAAAAACTAACAGCACCACCTCATAGAATGAAGAGGAAATGGAGTAATACATACTAAAATGTGTACAAAAACTATTAAGTAGTTCTTTTAATAATTTATTAAGTACAAAAAAAAAATATTATTCTCTAAAAATTAAATTAATAAAACAATCTTGTTTGTGTGCCTCAGGAATAAAATATAAATACATCTTAAAGAATCAAGGGTTTGCAGCTGGTTAGTCACCTAAAACAAAATAAAAATGAATTCATTAAATATTAAATAAATAATTAAATTTTTGAAGAAATAATTTTAATATATATAATCTATATATATATAAAATTGTAACCTCTGTCTGTACATTGATCTTTTTCGCGAAATTTCACGATAACTTTTCGTTTCACATGTCATAGACACCATATCTGCATTTTGTTTCTTTCGTGTATGTTTGTTTGTTTGTTTGTTTGTTTGTTACCTTTTCACGCATAAACGGCTGAACCAAATTTTATGAAACTTGGTATGTATATTACTACTAACCCAACTTAGACTTTAGGCTATATTAATTTTCTCTGAGGCGAACAGGAGTGGGGGTTATAAGGGAAGCCTGAAATTAAAAATAGCGATATGTCGTTTTCTATTGGTTTTTCGGCAAATATGCACATAACAAAAGTTGTTTATTTTGTTATTTAGAGTAACTTTTGTTATATACACTTTTGTCGTATACCGAAGTTTAAAAGCGTTATACGATAAAAATTATAGCGGGAGTCAACAATATTATTTGCCAAAAAAGACTCAACCGAACTAAATAAAACTCGGTATGTGTATTAGCAGTGAGGCCTTCATTATAATAAGCCATACCAACATTTCTATGGACGGGCAGGAGTGGGGGTTATAAGGGAAGCCTGAAATTAAAAATTGCGATATTTCGTTTCCTATTGGTTTTTCCGCAAATATAAACATAACAAAAGTTGTTTATTTTGTTACTTGGTGTAACTTTTGTTATATACAATTTTGTCGTATACCTAAGTATTAATGAGTTATACGTTAAAAGTTTAGCGGGAGCCAACAATGTTATTGGGCACTAACGGCTGAACCGAACTTAACAAAGCTCGGTATGTCAATTAGCATTAATTCTTCTATAATTATAAGTTATATTAAAATTTTTAGGTTCGAACGGGAGGGGGGTTATAAGGGAGGCCTGAAATAAAAATTCACCATATTTACATGTATAAGAGACGGGAAATATAAAAATATGGAAGACAGTGAAGCCTTATTGAACAAATATTCTATTATTAGCAAATCCACGGCAACGACGGGTATCAATCCTAAACACTGGGACGGGTAAATGTCAAAATATTGTGCAATGTAAAGCCTGCTAAAAAATACTATCACCATTCAGCCTCAAATGAATTCCCGGGCGAAGCCGGGTATCTGAGCTAGTTAATATATAATTCTATATCTATTTTCATAACCGTTGAACTTATTTCCAGAATCACTATAAATCAGCTTCTAAAAGCTATTAATGCCTTTAAAATAAATTCAATTATCTAGAATAGCCAACGACGAGGGCATTTTTGGGGTCCAACAAGAAAGTAGTTAGTAGTAGATAGTTAGCTTAGCAAAAAGATGTTGAGCCGACGAATTGTACTGTTGGGCTCATTCCATTTCAAATTAACACATTCATTCAACCTCAGTATTTCTATTTGATATTTCCATCCTTTTTAAGAAGTTAAGTTTATATATTACAGTATTGTGTGCGTGAATATAGTTCTATTGTAAAAATTGTGTAAATACATGTTGTTACTTCTCCCCAAATTATAAAAGAAAAGATGAATTTATAATCAGGCTAATATAATATTATTTTATGTGATTTAACGTACAAAGCTAAATAATTTAGTTAAAACATTATTATATTACAGAAATAATAACAGATTTTTCAAATTCAAACTTAGAAAAAGTTATTAAAAGGACAAGAAACAAAATTACTGTCAAATAGGCACTGACATAAATGTCAGGAGTTTTAAACACACTTAGTAAATAATGAATGTAAAGTTAGCTCACAACAAACCCAATCCCTATATGTTCATAAACGAGAATAAGAGATTTTGTGATTTCAAAAAGAAATATTCTTAAGAATCAAAGGAAAGAGAAAAGAGAATATTATTACAAAATTGCACCTTCAAGTTTAATCAGGGAACAAGAAATTAATATTACAAATATTGGCAGTATTTTGTTTGGAATTACACAGATAATTTTCACTAAGTGCTGGTTTAATTCAATGAAATATATATCTTCTCAGTCAATATATAGACAATAGGTGAGTGAAAATTCATTAAAATCTGATAGTAATGCCAAAGAAAAATTTCTATTTAAATAGATTACAAGGATGAGATACTATTAAACATAGTTGATATATTGAAAAGGCTTATACCTAACAAAAGCACAAATATAAATCACTAATAGTACATATATTCAGTGTTTACTTTATTTAGACAAGACTAACCAAAATGGTAATATTTATCTAATGCTAATCATTTAACAGCTTAAGGATGCACTAGAAAAAAAAACTACTTGCTCCTGAAGAAATTTGGTATAGTTAGCATAAAACATACTTATAGTGACATAACAGAAGTTAACTTACTTATTAAAGGGATTATCCAAAATACTCCAATATTTGGAAATTGATCAATGTGAAGTAAGATGGCTGCCGGGCAGCTGTATTGGCGGGAATAAAATATCGTTACGTCATCAATTCACATGTACGTCATATACCTAGTACTTGTTTCTAGTTTGCACAAAACTCCCAAATGGTTCCTTGTGCATTGAAGTCTCCTAATAGGAGGATGGGGGGGGGGGGGGAGGTAGTTGGGTTAGTAAGTCAGTCAATAAGTGTGTGTCAATGGGTTCCTTGGGAACCCATACTAAAAGACTGCAAAGGAAAAAACTATAAAGACAAATGAAATTACAAAAACAATTATGTAATGTACTTTCAATGATTAAAATGAAAACTAAAATTAAATAAATAATGTACATAAATAAAATTAACAGATTAAATTTTTTAATATCTTAAACATCCATAATCATATGCTCCAACTTTCTCTATCAAACATACAAACACACACACACACACACACACACACACACAGAGTCAAAAATTTTAGCTGGAGTTAAAAAGATTTAATATAAAAAGAATTAAAACGAATTTTAAAATGTAATACTTCTAAATTTGTAAGTCTATGTTAATGTCAAGTAAATCATGAGGGATATTTAGATGGTCACGTCTTTTGCAGTCTTTTAGTATGTGTTTTATTGTAAGCAGAGAATTACACACATTGCAGTTAGGCATCCTTTTCTTTTCAAATAGAGTTTTTTTTTTAATAGAAATAGAGAATATGTGTTGAGGTGAGATTCCGTGTGTTATATCAGCACGGGGGAAATCCGCTTAGCTTATGCAGCCCTTGCATTATGGACTTTATTTAGTCGAAATTACTACTATTTTTATGGTACTGCATGACCAACTTATTTTATAAAAGCTGGAAGCCTGTCTTTAATCAAAAAACATCAGAACATAAATAATTTTTGAACACTTGCAATGACAAATTTCTTTTATTATTACACCATATAAAACCTTTTTTGCAATATTCATCTTACTTGCCATTCTCATAGATATGTATTTAATATAACTTTTTTTTCCAGAAACCCTTTGTGGAATAGACACTGACTTGTTGATACAGAACAGGTTTGATGTACATGAAGGATTGGTTCGGTGAGTTACATTATAATATTCAGTTAATAATCACTTGTTGCTCACATCTTAATCAATCCACTGTTTCAGTGCGCCTTTGGAAGTTATGAATACAATATTTACTCAGTCATTGAACAGGTTTCGTCCGGATGACATTAAGAAGATATCTACTTTTCACGTTGAGGTAATTACAGACATCACTTAGGTAATCTGTTTTTCACTTAAGGCCAGGTAACATTAGATCTGATTATATTAGATTATTTGTGGCTGTCCTCCTGATTTCAGGGAGAGCATTGAGGTCCATGAGGTCTTATTATGCTAGCCCAAGAAACTGTAGGAGACTTGTTGAGAAGAAATTTTAGTTTTGAGGAATAAATGAAAATGAGTTCCTAATAGAGACCATAGGCAGCATTCTAATTTTAACCATGGATAGCATTTATTATAATTTATTAACATCTACTTTTTTCTACTAAGGCTAATTGGGACGGATTATCTATTGGTTACGAGCCTTTTTTAGCCAGGATGAAACTAAGGATTATTTATATTATACTATATTATTTATTTATTTGAGATGCCACTGTTTGGCGATTCATCTTTAAACAATAGAGAATATATGTGTACAATATTACATATTACAAATGTTCAAAATAAATATTACAGTACACACAACTAAATCTAAAATATTAGTAAATTCACAACAGAAAAAAAACACTATAAATAAATAGCATAAACAGACGTAATAGTAAATGTTAGTAGTAAGGAATTCTTATAATGCCAACATTTCATAGGAAATAAGTAAACACATTAACTGAGTTAGCCCCCCTACAACTTCTGCTCCCGCTTGAGGGTTAACAACATTGTTTCTTCATAGTTTAACTGCAAAGACCATCAATAAAACACATTTCCTTAGTCACAAACTTTATTCACATTGCTTTACTTGTTTCGTGGATTAACTACTACCTCTTCAGGGGCTAAATTCTAGCTCGGAGCTTTTACTGCTGAATCGCTAGACCAGGCATCATCTTATGTAAACCTCCAATATGATTAAATAAATGCTTTCAAGGTAACTGCCATCATATGTCGTTAAAACAGAATTCTGCCCTTAAAAGATACATCTTAAAAGAATATATTGCCTGAGCCATCCATGTAGCATGATGAAATGCCCTAGGAGTTCATATTGGCAGATTTCCCTTTCTATTCTTTTTTTCGTAGCAAAGCGTTTCATTTAAAACTAGGCCGTATGCGTATAACCATTAAATTAAATTAATTGGATTTTATTATATTTACGGATTAGAAATCCGGCGCTTCCAATTTTTTTCCCCGTTGCATTAATGCACAAGGTATATTCTTAGTATTCCCAATATTATTCAGCCAATCAATATTATTCAGTTCCTCAATCAGCTCTACAAATCTTTCTTCTGATAAGAGTAACCTACAATTATATGCAATTGGTTCCTATTTTGGATTGGCTTTTTCATGCCAATTTCCATTATCCTGAAGTACCTTCCCTTGGTGTGTTAATGCTATGTCTTATCATTTCTTATGCCTTCTATAATTAATATGTCATACCTTATTATGGTTCTTTGCCTTGCTTTTTTGACTTCAACATATGGGAAGAGGGCTGTTCTTTTTTCCCCCAACTTCAAGAGGTAAATCTTCTTTAATTTTTACGGCCTTATATTTTTCAATTTTTGGTAGTGCAGATTTATTTCGTAGGATATCATGGTGAGAACTTATTGATATAAGGCTAACTAACACTGCAGAGTTTTCTATTTGCGGGTTTAGTTTCCAGTCATTTGACACGAGGTACATGGTTATTACTACTTCAATTTGATACCATATTCCAATGACTATTATAATTTAGTATGACATTACTAAAAATTGACAGCACACCCCTATCTTCACTGACAATGGCTAGTTGAATAAATAAAAGTCCGTCAAGCAGAGGCTGCGCAAACTAAGCAGATTTCCCAGGCGAAGGTTTACAATAGATAAATATACATACAGGTAACACAACCGTGAATGCTCAGTAAATGTACAATACAAGTTAATTATCTCTACAAAGAAAAGCGGCTGAATTATAAACAAATAGACCAGCCAACCTTGTAGCGCTGCATAGATAGACCGGAAAGACAAACAATTAATGGAATATATCTGAATATAACATATTAATTTTATTGAAAACAATTTACTAAAGCTAGTGCATTAATTTATAATGAATGAGAATCAGTTTTATCTCAATCACTCAAATTTTAGAAATCCAAAAAGTCCGTCAAGCAGATTTCCCTCGTGAAGTTTATCTATCTGTCTATATATATATATATATATATATATATATATATATATATATATATATATATATATATATATACTAGCTCAGATACCCGGCTTCGCCCGGGAATTCATTTGAGTCTGAATGGTGATGGTATTTTTTAGCAGGCTTTACATTGCACAATATTTTGACATTTACCCGTCCCAGTGTTTAGGATTGATACGTCGTTGCCGGTGATTTGCTAATAATAGAATTATTTGTTCGATAATTCTTCACAGTCTTCGATATTTTTATATTTCCTGTTTCTTATACATGTAAATATGGTGAATTTTTATTTCAGGCCTCCCTTATAACTCCCCTCCCGTTCGAACCTAAACATTTTAATATAACTTATAATCATGGAAGAATTAATGCTAATTGACATACCGAGTTTTGTTAAGTTCGGTTCAGCCGTTAGCCGTGCCCGCTAAAGTTTTAACGTATAACTCATTTATACTTAGGTATACGACAAAAGTGTATATAACAAAAGTTACTCCAAATAACAAAATAAACAACTTTTGTTATGTTTATATTTGCGGAAAAACCAATAGGAAACGAAATATCGCTATATTTAATTTCAGGCTTCCCTTATAACCCCCACTCCTGCCCGTACATAGAAATGTTGGTATGGCTTATTATAATGAAGGCCTCACTGCTAATACACATACCGAGTTTTATTTAGTTCGGTTGAGTCTTTTTTGGCAAATAATATTGTTGACTCCCGCTATAATTTTTAGCGTATAACGCATTTAAACTTCGGTATACGACAAAAGTGTATATAACAAAAGTTACTCTGAATAACAAAATAAACAACTTTTGTTATGTGCATATTTGCCGAAAAAGCAATAGGAAATGAAATATTTTTAACATCAGGCCTCCCTTATAACCCCCACTCCTGTTTGTCTTAGAGAATAATAATATAGCCTAAAGTCTAAGTTGGGCTAGTAGTAATATACATACCAAGTTTCATAAAATTCGGTTCAGCCGTTTATGCGTGAAAAGGTAACAAACAAACAAACAAACAAACATACACGAAAGAAACAAAATGCAGTTTTGGTGTCTATGACATGTGAAACGAAAAGTTATCGTGAAATTTCGCGAAAAAAATCAATGTACAGACAGAGGTTACAATTTTATATATATACTAGCTCAGATACCCGGCTTCGCCCGGTCATTCATTTGAGGCTGAATGGTGATAGTATTTTTTAGCAGGATTTACATTGCACAATATTTTGACATTTACCCGTCCCAGTGTTTAGGATTGATACCCGTCGTTGCCGTGGATTTGCTAATAATAGAATATTTGTTCGATAAGGCTTCACAGTCTTCGATATTTTTATATTTCCCGTCTCTTATACATGTAAATATGGTGATTTTTTATTTCAGGCCTCCCTTATAACCCCCCTCCCGTTCGAACCTAAAAATTTTAATATAACTTATAATTATGGAAGAATTAATGCTAATTGACATACCGAGCTTTGTTAAGTTCGGTTCAGCCGTTAGTGCCCAATACCATTGTTGGCTCCCGCTAATGTTTTAACGTATAACTCATTTATACTTCCGTATACGGCAAAAGTGTATATAACAAAAGTTACTCCAAATAACAAAATAAACAACTTTTGTTATGTTTATATTTGCGGAAAAACCAATAGGAAACGAAATATCGCTATTTTTAATTTCAGGCTTCCCTTATAACCCCTACTCCTGCCCGTCCATAGAAATTTTGTTATGGCTTATTATAATGAATGCCTCACTGCTAATACATATACCGAGTTTTTTTTAGTTCGGTTGAGTCTTTTTTTGGCAAATAATATTGTTGACTCCCGCTATAATTTTTAGCGTATAACGCATTTAAACTTCGGTATACGACAAAAGTGTATATACCAAAAGTTACTCTAAATAACAAAATAAACAACTTTTGTTATGTGCATATTTGCCGAAAAACCAATAGAAAACGAAATATCGCTATTTTTAATTTCAGGCTTCCCTTATAACCCCCACTCCTGTTCGTCTCAGAGAAAATTAATATAGCCTAAAGTCTAAGTTGGGTTAGTAGTAATATACATACCAAGTTTCATAAAATTCGGTTCAGCCGTTTATGCGTGAAAAGGTAACAAACAAACAAACAAACAAACATACACGAAAGAAACAAAATGCAGATATGGTGTCTATGACATGTGAAACTAAAAGTTATCGCGAAATTTCGCGAAAAAAATCAATGTACAGACAGAGGTTATAATTTTATATCTATATATATATATACTAGCTCAGATACCCGTCTTCGCTCGGGAATTCAGTTGAGGCTGAATAGTGATGATATATTTTTGGCAAGGCTTTACTTTTCACGAGATTTACCCGTCCCAGTGTTTAGGGTTAACACCCGCCGTTTCTGTGGATTTGTTAATAATGAAATTAATTTTTTATGTAAGACTTCACTGTCCTGCATATTGTCATATTTCCCGTTTCCTGTGTATTATGCATAGATTTGAATTATTAAGGAGAAAATATTGACATACATTTGAATTAATTTTTTAAGGTGAGGTACCTGGTAGTTCATATTGAAAAGAAGTGTTGAGGAAATTTCTCTAAATAATAAAATAAACTTTTTTTTTTATGTGCATATTTGGTGAAACCCCAATAGGAAATCACTATAATTAATTTCAGGCCTCCCTTACAACCCCCACTCCTGCCCGTCCCTATAAATGTTAGTATGGCTTATTATAAAGAAGGCGTTAGTACTAATTCACATACCGAGCTTGGTTTAGTTCGGTTGAGTCTTTTGCGCCAAATAAAATTGTTGACTCCCGCTATAATTTTTAGCGTATTACACCTTTATACTTCGGTATACGACGATAGTGTATATAACAAAAGTTACTCTAAATTACAAAATAAACAACTTCTGTTATGTTCATATTTACCGAAAACCCAATAGGAAACGAAATATCGCTATTTTTAATTTCTGGCTTCCCTCATAACCCCCACTCCTGCCCGTCCCTAGAAATGTTGGTATGGCTTGTTATAAAGAAAGCGTTAATGCTAATACATATACCGAGTTTAATTTATTTCGGTTGGGTCTTTTGTCCCAAATAAAATTGTTCACTTCCGCTATAGGTTTCAGCGTATATCTCGTTTATAATTCGGTATATGAAAAAAGTGTATATAACAAAAGTTACTCTAAACAACAAAATAAAAAACTTTTGTTATGTTCATATTTGCCGAAAAACCAATAGGAAACGAAATATCGCTATTTTTAATTTCTTGCTTCCCTTATAACCCCCACTCCTGTTCGTCCCAGAGGATATTAATATAGCCTAAAGTCTAAGTTGGGTTAGTAGTAATATGCATACCAAGTTTCATAAAATTCGGTTCAGCCGTTTATGCGTGAAAAGGTAACAAACAAACAAACAAACAAACAAACAGACACCAAAGAAACAAAATGCAGTTATGGTGTCTATGACATGTGAAACGAAAAGTTATCGTGAAATTTCGAGAAAAAACTCAATGTACAGTCAGAGGTTACAATTATAAATATGTATGTATATATATATAAATATATATAAAATTGTAACCTCTGTCTGTACATCGATTTTTTTCGCGAAATTTCACGATAACTTTTCGTTTCACATGTCATAGACACCATAACTGCATTTTGTTTCTTTCGTGTATGTTTATTACCTTTTCACGCATAAACGGCTGAACCGAATTTTATGAAACTTGGTATGTATATTATTACTAGCCCAACTTAGACTTTAGGCTATATTAATATTCTCTAAGACGAACAGGAGTGGGGGTTATAAGGGAGGCCTGAAATTAAAAATAGCGATATTTCGTTTCCTATTGCTTTTTCAGCAAATATGCACATAACAAAGTTGTTTATTTTGTAATTTAGAGTAACTTTTGTTATATGCACTTTTGCCATATACGGAAGTATAAATGAGTTATACGCTAAAATCTATAGCGGGAGTCCACAATTTTATTTGGCACTAAAGACTCAACCTAATTAAACCAAACTCGGTATGTGAATTAGTACGAACACCTTCATTATAATAAGCTATACTAACATTTCTAGGGACGGGCAGGAGTAGGGGTTATAAGGAACGCCTGAAATTAATAATAGTGATATTTCGTTTCCTATTGCATTTTCGGCAAATATGCACATAACAAAAGTTGTTTATTTTGTTATTTAGAGAAACTTTTTTTTATATACACTATCATCGTATACCGAAGTATAAAGGCATTATACGCTAAAAATTATAGCGGGAGACAACAATTTTATTTGGCACAAAAGACTCAACCGAACTAAATAAAACACTCAGTATGTTTATTAGCACTAACGCCTTCCTTATAATAAGCCATACTAACATTTCTAGGGACGGGCAGGAGTGGGGGTTTTTGATAAGGGAGGCCTGAAATTAATAATAATGATTTCCTATTGGGGTTTCGGCAAATATGCACATTACAAAAGTTGTTTATTTTGTTATTTCGAGAAATTTGCTCAACACTTCTTTTCAATATGAACTACCAGGTACCTCACCTGAAAAAATTAATTCAAATGTATGTCAATATTTTCTCCTTAATAATTCAAATCTATGCATAATGCACAGGAGACAGGAAATATGACAATATGCAGGACAGTGAAGTCTTACATAAAAAAATAATTTTATTATTAACAAATGCCAAGAACGGGTATTAACCCTAAACACTGGAACGGGTAAATGTCAAAATATTGTGCAAAGTAAAGCCTTGCCAAAAATATACTATCACCATTCAGCTTCAAATGACTTCCCGAGCGAAGCCGGGTACCTGAGCTATTTAATAGTTAAATCTACATACTGGTAACACAACAACACCGTGAATAAATACAAACGAAAATAAGAAATGTTTCATTCAATAGAAATGTAAACAAACGGGTCTTCCCGCTTCACACGGGAAAGAAAAACAATTACAGAAATATATCAGAAACATTTCTTCAATAAATTGCAACCTTAATTTTTCCAATACTATTTCTATTTTCTTATTCATACTTCCTTGCTCTTTAATCCAGCTACAATTTACACCCAGATACTCCTGGCTGATATTTTCAATACTCCTAAACCAATTAGCCTGTTTTTCAATTATATGCTCAGCAATTATTCTGGGCCTACGATGACTTGGGAGGTTTAATGATCTACTTAAATAATTTAAGAATAATTTAAGGGTGAAAAAGTAGAGAGGGTAACGCTTAGTTTCCAAAAACAATATATAATCTGGACAGTTTTTTGGAAGTGCAAACATCTTTTTAATGAAGTATTTTTGAATTAATTCAACCTCAATATATTTTTCATAGCCCCAGAATTGTGCACCATAGCACATAACTGCTCTTGAAGTAGATTCAAACACACTATTCTTGGACTCGAGTGGTATATTTTTATTAGTGATAAATGTGTGCCATGTTGAATTAATTCCAAATTTGGCTGTAGTGATCTTTTCCCTGAAATGATGTTTCATTACCAGTCGAGGAGTGAGTAGTATACCTAAATATTTATATTCATTTACTACCTCTATTTCTGAGCCTCTAAAATACCATTTCTCTTTTTTTGACAACTTTCCTCCTTTTCTGAATATCATAATTTTTGCAAATTTATTGTCAAATTCCATAGGGCACAATATTCACTAATTCTGTTTATCATATATTGCAGAACTTCAGGTTCCTCAGCCAAAAATATGATGTCATCAGCATACATTAAACAATTAATTTTAACTCCGGCAATAAATATACCACCACCTACAAAATCTGGAACATCATTTATGTAGTATATATATAAATGAGGTGACATTAAACATCCCTGCAATAAACCACAGATTGTTTCAAAGTCTTGAGTAACTCCTTTGTCTGTCCACACTGCAGATTTAGTGTTTTTATATAAAGCTTGTAAAATATTTATGAATTTTGATGAGAGTCCTATAGTTGACAGCTTATAAAACAATGCTCTTCTGTCAGGCGAGTCAAATGCAGACTTGAAGTCGACAAAAAAGCAGTATAGTTTTTTCCTTTTGGGGCAGTTTTTATTTTAATTATGTTAAATAATGTAAATAGATTATCCACTGTCGAATATGATTTTCTGAAACCGGCCTGGTTTTCCTTCAGTATTTTGTTATAGTCTTCCCATTGTTTTAGTCTCTGCTGCAGCAGTCCTGTGAATAATTTGGTAATACTATCCATGAAACTTATACCTCGATAGCTGTTTGTATCATTTTTATTCCCTTTTTTAAACAAAGGGAATATTATAGATTTTTTAAACGAATCTGGAATGTCTCCTGTGTCATAAATGTAATTAAAAGTTTCTAGGATTTTTTCTAAGAACATTTCAGGGCAGTTTTTATAAAATTCAACAGGGATTCTGTCAAAGCCAGGTGCCTTCCCACTTTTAGCTCTACTTAATACTGACCACAGTTCACTGAACTCAAAGGGAGCATCCAGAATATCATGAATCAGGGGTGGTGCATACATAAAAGGGCTAGATTTTATTTCTGGATTTAATAACTTGCTAAAGTAGTCTCTCCATTCTTTGGCTCTTATATCTCCAACATTATGAGTACCTTTTTTATTGAAAGATTTGACTAAGTTCCAGAAATCCTTCCCATCCTTTACTGCCAAAAATTTATCAGTTATCTCTTGGTAATACTCTTTTTTCTTTTGTGAGCACACCTTTTTATATTTGTAATTAGCTTGTATGTATAAAAATCGTATCCATTCCAAATTACTTTTTCTAAATAATTTTAAAAGATTAAAGGACTTTGTCCTCAAAAGTTGGCACTCTTTATCATACCAAGGACTTTTATAGCACAGTCTTTTGTTACTAACGATTGTTCTTTTTCCCATCCAAGAAGTATTTTTAATTAAATTTGTAATTTTAATTACATTTTCCTCTACATTTCTAATTTTAGAATTATAAAGCTCCATCTTATTTTCCAAATTAATCTTAAAATACTTATCATCTATCTTTGTCCAGCTCAACTTTGGAAGTAGGGGGATAATGACATCAGTTTTATTCATTTGTAGCTTTAGTGACACAGCTATTGGCATATGATCAGAATAAAAGTGTGGCATTACTGAAAAATCTTCTATTAGTTCTAATAGTTCAAGAGATACACAACAGATGTCGTTGACAGAGCTACCATTTTCCTTAATGCAAGTAAACTCTCCATTCATATCTCCCAGTGTTCTTCCATTCAATATAACTAGATTGTTGTCATCACACAGATTTAAAAACGTTTCGCCCTTTTTATTTAAAATTAGATCTTTCGATTTCCTAAAATGCCTTATCTGATAATCTGGGTTTAATAATTCTTCTGGAATTGCCTGCTTATTAGCCACCCTTATATTCATATCACCAATCAACAAATATTTTGAATTAGGATTTATTGTTTGTTCTACCTCATTGAAATCCTCATCCCACTTCAGCCCATTTATATACATAGGGAATATATAAAAATCCAATCCTTCACTGACTTTACAATATAATAAAACTTTATTATTTATTTCCATTATTCTAAAAATACTAAGCAAATCCCTGTCCTGTTTTATGCCAATCAAATAACCCCTCTTAGCCCTTCCAAAATCACTTTCTCTATTAGCTTTAACCCAGTGCAGAACGAAACCAGTAAAGTACTTTTCCACCCATTCAAAATCTTTACTCTCTACATGGGTTTCTATTAAACAGAAAATGTCAAAACTTTTAACAAACTTAAAAAATTTAAATCGTTAATTTTATTTTTTATACCAGATACATTATAAGATAGTATTTTAACTTGATTTAAAACTCTACTCACTTCCACAGATGCCGTTGACCTTACTAGTTTTTTGACATTGTAGACTCGATGCTGTTAACCTCATCCCTGATGTAAGGTGATATAAGTTTAATATCATCCATGTTATCTGCCGTGTATCCCCTTCCATCAATCCATGAGAACCTCTTGTTCTGGAAAAACAATGAGCCACCCCTCACAAAAACTCTTTCATCTTTGTTGTCAGTGAGTATCTTCCTCCTGAGTAGCAGTAGTTTATTTCTTATTACTCTCTGCTTATATGTCAAATCTCTGTCCACCCATATTCCTGTACCTTTCAAATTTTTTCCTTTACTCAAAATAGTTTGGGTGTAATTTTTATTTTCAAATTCGACTAACGTCTGTTTTTCGTTAATGTTGAATGTTCTTTCAATGTTAAAAGTCTGGTTTATTCCAAATACATTTGTACACAATTCTCGTATCTTATTTATCCTATCAAATTCATTAATTGCATTTACACCTGTAAATATTAAATTTTTTTCTTTTGATTTTCTTAATAAAAACTCGACGTCATTTTCTAATGAATTACACATCTTTTCCAGTGTATTGATTCGGCTTTTTAGTTCTTCATTCTCCTGTATCACAAGCGATAATTTATCAGAGATTTCTTTAGCGTCTTCTTTCTTCACCACGTCCTTTAATTTTTCATCTAGCATTTTGCTGATTTTTTGAAGAAGGCTATCATCATTGTGACTAGTTTCGGGCTTTCCCATCCTGACTTGACGCTTGCTTTCTTGTAAATCTGGTGAACTATTACTCCTTCTCCTTTTGACAGGTGTGAAGTAGTTGTCAATAGTGCTAATGTTTTCAGTAGACATCCACAGCTGTCAAACGACAGATGATCCACTGCGCCAGGGATTACGCACTCCTTCCCCACTCTTTCAGCTGAGTCCTCTGATCTGAACTACGATAAGGCCTCGTGTCCAGTCTCAATTCCTTTACTTTTATTAAGGAATTACACACAATATTGTTCACTTCCACAAACCAAAATCTAGCAACTGACACTACGTAATATACACAATAACTGTACAATTTTTCTTTAATGACAGTGCTATACTTCCCACTAAAAAAGTGATATGTTACAGAGACGATGTGTACACTATGGCCACTAGGCGCGAACCTAGTATAAATATATATCTATATACATATACATATATATATATATATATATATATATATATATATATATATATATATATATATATATATATATCTATATATATATATATTTATATATATTTACAGCTTTGAAAGGAAAGGACCTCATTTTCGCCATCTCCTGGGTAGGATCCATGGACATTTAAAGAAAAATTTCGAAAATCGCGTCATGAATACAACCTCAATAGCTGATTTCCCTTGAAGGAAATCTGCTAAAATGCAAATATCTCGGTTAATATTCAAGATAGTGAATTAATGTCACTATATCAATATTTATAGTACATTTAATTTGCAATACGAGTGGTTCTATAAAAGTTTTCGATCTATAGTAACGGAGATATTTCGAATTTTCAAAAATCCTCCCCTCTAACCCCCCCCCCCGGCCCGATTTCAGCCGTTAACGAAATTAATCTTTCTTTTTACATAAAACGACTAAATATCGAGTTTGGTACCGATTAAACAATAATGGCGGCCGCTAGAGCGGTAACAGACAATATATATATATATATATATATATATATATATATATATATATATATACTAGCTAAGGTAGCTAAGGGAATTCATTTGAGCTTGAATGAAGATGGAATTTTTTTGGCAAGTCTTTACTTTCCATAATATTTTGACATTTCCCCGTCACAGTCTTTAGTGTTCATACCCGTCGTTGCTGTGGATTTGTTCGTAATAAAATTATTTGTTATTTAAAACTTTCATCTCCTCAATATTTTTTATATTTCCCGTCTCTTGTGCATGTCGTTTTTTTTTTTTTTTTTTTTTTTTTTAAAGTATTTAACAGTCTAATTTATAATTGTAGAAAGTATTCTATCTTCCAAATCATGTATGAATAAAAGTTCCTTTCCCTTGATGCGGTTACAAAGCTTAATGGTGACAGCTGTTTTAGGTAAGTCATAACCGCTATTAAAAATACTCTTTTGTAAGTCTCGATTGTAAACTGGATATTTATATTATCATCACAATACGAAAAGTGTTTGTTCAAATATTTTTCACGTTCTAATTAAATAATGTATTAAATACACTTAGAGAAAACCGGCGTTTCTCATGAATTAATGTTTGGGATAAGAGAAGGGGAGGGGGGCAGTATACTTTATTTGGTGCAAACTGTTACTGGCGTTAAAAAATAACATAGTTTTGAATTATTAAGGATAAAATTCTAACTTGGATTTGAATTAACTTATCCAGGTGAGGTACCAGGTAGTTCATATTGGAATGAATTGTTGAGCATATCAATATTTCTACACAAATTACTTGCGTCATACCTTATTTAAACTAAGCAGATTTGCATGTGATGTTTTACAATAGAGAAACTTGACGAGAGCCGAATAGTTAAGGAATCGGCCGAACTAGCATTTGGCGGGAAAGTCACTCGTCCGTTAGCCGCCCAGATTTAATAAAAATGCAAATATCTCGGTTAATATTCAAGATAGAGAATAAATGTATATAACAATATTTATAGTAAATTTAATTTGAAATAAGATTGATTCTGTACAACTTTTCGATCCGACGTATAGTAACGGAGATATTTCGATTTTTCAAAATTCTTCCCCTCTAAACCCCCCCCCCTCCCCCTGGTCCGATTTCAGCCGTTAACGAACTTGATTTTTCTATTTACATAAAACGACTAAATGTCGAGTGTGGTAACGGTTAAACAAAAATTGCGACCGCTAGAGCAGTAACAGACAAATATATATATATATATAGATATATATATATATATATATATATATATATATATATATATATATATATATATGGGAAATCTGCTAAAAAAATTATAAAACAAAAGTTAATCTAATTATATAATAAAATATAATATAATAAAAAGTAAACAGTTTTTGTTATATGCGCGATTGCCGAAAAATAAGTAGAAGATGAAATATCGCGAATTTTTGTTTCAGGCCTCCCTTATAACCCCCACTCCCGTCTGAACCTAAAATTTTTAATATAGCTTATAATCTTGGAATAATGCTAATTCACATACCGAGTTTTGTAAAGTTCAGTTCAATCGTTAGTGGCCAACATAATAGTTGGCTCCCGCTTTAGTTTTTTGTGTATATCTCGTTTATACGTTGTTATAAAACAAAAGAGAATATACAAAAAGTTACTTTAAATAACAAAATAAACAACTTTTGTCATGTGCATATTTGCAGAAAACCCAATAGATAACGAAATACCGCTATTTTTTATTTCAGACCTCCCTTGCAACCTCCACTCCTGCCCGTTCCTAGAAATGTTGGTATGGCATGTTATAATGAAGACGTTAGTCCTAATACAAGTACCGAGTTTTATTTAGTTCTGTTGAGTCTTTTGTGCCAAATAAAATTGTTGAATTAAAAATAGCAATATTTCGTTTCCTATTGGTTTTTCGTCAAATGTATACTTAACAAAAGTTGTTTATTTTGTAATTTAGAGTAACGTTTGTTATATATATTTTTTTCGTATACCGAATTATAAACGAGATATACGCTAAAACCTATAGCGGAAGTGAACAATTGGGGTTTCCGGAAATATGCACATAACAAAAATTGTTTATTTTGTTATTTAGAGAAACTTTTGTGATATTCATTTTTGTCTTTTAACAAAGTATAAACGAGATATGCACTATAAACTAAAGCGGGAGTCAACTATTTTATTGGGCGCTAACGATTGAACTGAACTTAACAAAACTCGGTATGTCAATTAGCATTAATTCTTCCATGATTATAAGCTATATTAAAATGTTTAGGTTAGAACGGGAGTGGGGGTTATAAGGGAGGCCTGAAATAAAAATTCGCGATATTTCATAGTCTGTTTGTTTTTCGACAAACATGCACATAATAAAAGTTGTTTACTTTGTTATTTAGATTTGCTTTTGTTTTATACATTTCTCCAGGAACAATGTGTGGAGCAAGTAATTTGCGTAGAAATATTGATATGCTCAACAATTCACTCCAATTTGAACTATCAGGTACCTCACCTGGAAAAATTAATTCAAATCTACGTTAATATTTTGTCTTTTTTAATTGAAATCTATGCATAATGCACAGGAGACGGGAAATATGACAATATGGAGGACAGTGAAGTCTTACATAAAAAAATAATTTTATCATTAACAAATGCCAACAACGGGTATAAACCCTAAAACACTGGGATGGGTAAATGTCAAAATAGTGTGCAAAAAAATAGCATCACCATTCAGCCTCAAATCAATTCCCGGGCGAAGCCGGGTATCTTAGCTAGTATATATATAATTTTAAACGGACCTCATTTTCGTCATCTCCTAGGTAGGATCAATGGACATTTGAAGACATTTTTCGAAAATCGCGTAATGATTACGACCTCAATAGCTGATTTCCCTTGAGGGAAATCTGCTAAAAAGCAACTAAATTACAGATTACAAATAACAAAACGCAACCAATGAGACAAAAAAGCCAGGAACCAACAAATAAAAAAATTAACAAAAACAAAATTTTAAACTAAAAAAACCAAAAATTAACTAGACACTTTAAACTTGTAAAGACTAATAAAATTACGGGACAATTATATACTTTCGATGGTTAACATTAAAACTAAAATCAATCAGTATGTACATTAATAAAATGAACAGATTAAATTTTCTAATATCTAAAATATTTTCAATCATATGTTCCCACTTTCTCTATCACACATACAAACATGCACACACACGCGCAATAAGATTGGTTTGATACAATTTTTCAATCAGACGTAAAACAACGAAGATATTTTGAATATTCCAATTTCCCCCTCTGAACTTGAACTTTTGTTTGTTCGAGTTTAGTATCAATCAAAAATCAATTACAATATGTGTATATATAATTTTGAACGGACCTTATTTTCGTCATTTGTTTGGTAGGATCGATGTACTTCTGAAGAAGGTCACGTCATAATTACAACCTCAATAGCTGATGTCCCGTAAGGGAAAACATTAATCTAATTTATTTTCAACTAGCTAAGGTACCCGTTTCGCCCGGGAATTCATTTGAGGCTGAATTTTGGTGGTACTTTTTTGGCAAGGCTTTACTTTCCACAATATTTTGACATTTACCCGCCCCGGTGTTTAGGGTTTATACCTGTCGTTGCTATAGATTTCTTAATAATAAAATTAATATTTTACGTAAGAGTTCACTGTACTCCATATTTTCATATTTCCCGTCGCCTGTGTATTATGCATAGATTTGAATTATTAAGGACAAAATAAGAATATAGATTTGAATTAATTTTTCCAGGTGAGGTACCTGGTAGTTTATATTGGAAAGAATTGTTGAACATATCAATATTTCTACGCAAATTACATGCTCCACACATTGTTCCTGGAGAAATGTATAAAACAAAAGTTACTTTAAATAACATAGGAAACAACTTTTGTTATGTGTATGTTTATCGAAAAACAAATAGACAATGAAATATCGCGAGTTTTTATTTCAGACCTCCTTCATAACCCCCACTCCTGTTTGGACCTAAACATTTAAATATAGCTTATAATCATGGAAGAATTAATGTTAATTCACGTACCGAGTTTTGTTAATTTGGGTTCAATCGTTAGTGCCGAATAAAATTGTTGACTCCCACATTAGCTTTTAGTTTAAATTTCGTTTATACTTTGTTATACGACAAAAGTGAATATAACAAAAGTTACTCTACATAACAAAATAAACAACTTTTGTCATGCGTATATTTGCAGAAAACCCCATAGAAAACGAAACACCGCAATTTTTAAATTCAGGCCTCCCATACAACCCCCACTCCTGTCCGTCCCTACAAATATTGGTATGGGTTGTGATAATTAAAACGTCAGTAATAATACACAAACCGAGTTTGGTTTAGTTCGGTTGAGTCTTTTGTGCCAAATGAAATTGTTGAGATTTTAGCGTATACTTTTGTTAAGTGCATATTTGCCGAAAACCAATAAGAAACGAAATATCTCTATTTTTAATTTCAGGCTCCCCTTATAACCCCCACTCCTGTTCGTCTCAGAGAATATTAACATAGCCTAAAGTCTAAGATGGGTTAGTAGTAATATACATACCAAGTTTCATAAAATGCGGTTCAGACGTTTATGCGTGAAAAGGTAACAAATATACAAACAGACACCAAAGAAACAAAATGCAGTTATGGTGTCTAGGACATGTGAAACGAAAAGTAATCGTGAAATTTCGAGAAATTTCTACCTTTTCCCCAGAGAAATGTAGAACCTATTATGAATAAATTTAATGTTTTTTTTTTCCAGGTGGCTGAAGCAGTGATTGACAAGTACACAAAAGAGAAGAATACAAGTAACGCATTTTTATTAATGTCCATAATAGCACCTGATAATATTAGGAAATTTTGAATACCTACCTAGACACATTCAATAAAAAAAAAAGAAACAACTGTTGATTCTTCCGTATTTAAACTTATTGATCATTAGGATATAACTAATAAATTTTGCAAAGTATTCACTATTCATTTTACTACCATGGTTTATTCAGATATACTTAAGGACATTCCATAATGGCGTGAGTTACACTGAAACTACAGACGGTAAAGACGATCGAGATGCTGCTATCACCCAATCCCCTTAACTAGTTTTCTCTGCAGGCTTTTAGGAATGGTGATCAACAGGTAGCTCTATTGGCTCCTAGAATGGGAAAAGCTAATAGGACCAAGTCGGTCTGCTTACAGTCGTGGCACATCAGCACAAGGTTACCTGGAGATGCCAGGGGCGGATTAGAAACACACTTAGAATAAGAAGGCCTTTGAATATGTATGAAGGCACAATATCAAAACTCTTTTTGAATGGGACATTACTGGCAATCTACTAATTTGGCTTACTCAATACGTCAATAGGAAATATATTGTCAACCCTAGCGGTGCTGAATCCAGTCTAAGAAAGGCTAAATTTGGGATTCCTCAGAGAGGCTCGCTGAGGATCTCCTTTTACCTACTGAAAAAAATGCCATTTACATATACTTGAACCTCTCCTCTATGCTAATGATTTTCTTATAAATACTAGTTTGATCCTTTCAACTAGTCAGTTTGGACTATCTTAATTAATGAAAACTAATCTCTTCATAGAGAATACATGATGTATGTTGCGTTCGAAGATGGGTTACTCCTGTAGTATCTAGAGCTTAGCCAAAACCAACAACAGTACAACAGTTTTATACATTTTAAATTTATCAGTTTATTAAATAAGATTTAACAACTGAGTAGTCCTATTGGGGCTAGACCCCTAGAAAAGGTGAAATGCATCATTTCCTGGAAAACACCAACATGTTACCCTGGAACCAACGTTGATGGAGGTGGTGCACCAATGCAGTCTATGGAGTTATGGAGTTAATTACAGAGCGAGACCTCTTACTATACTAATATGCACCATTTCCTGGGACCATCCTAGTTGTAGTAATGGACCAATGGACCACGTTGGTGGACCAAGGCCGTCTATGGTGCTAGTCACAGAGCGAGACCTCTTGCTGTGCTAATATGCACCATTTCCTGGAACCCACGTTGGTGGAGGCTGTGGACTAATGTGATCTATGGTGTAATCACAGAGCGAGACCCCTTGCTATGCTAATTTGCATTATTTCCTGAAACCCACGTTGGTGGAGGCTGTGGACTAATGTGATCTATGGTGTAATCACAGAGCGAGACCCCTTGCTGTGCTAATATGCACCATTTACTGGGACCACCCTAGTTGTGGTAATGGACCAATGGACCACGTTGGTGGACCAAGGCCGTCTATGGTGCTAGTCACAGAGCGAGACCCCTTGCTTTGATAATATGCAACATTCCTTGGAACCCACGTTGGTGGAGGTAGTGGACCAATGCGGTCTATGGTGTTAGTCACAGAGCGAGACCCCTTGCTATGCTAATAAGCAACATTCCCCGGAACCCACGTTGGTGGAGGTAGTGGACCAATGCGGTCTATAGAGTACTCACAGAGCGAGACCCCTTGCTATGGTAATTTGCATCATTTCCTGAAACCCACGTTGGTGGACCAAGGCCGTCTATGGTGATAATCAAAGAGCGAGACCTCTTGTTGTGCTAATATGCACCATTTACTGGGACCACCCTAGTGGTGGTAATGGGCAATGCTGTCTATAGAGTAATCACAGAACGAGACCCCTTGCTATGCTAATATGCAACATTTCCTGGAACCCACGTTGGTGGAGGTGGTGGACCAATGCAGACTATGCTGTATTCTCGGGGTTAGACCCCTAAATAAGCTGATATGCATAATTTTTGGTTATCATACGGTTCGAGGTGATATATATCAAAGGACCAATCATTAACACCTTTATGCAAACAGTGTTTTTGTAATAGATTTGGCGCGAATGTATCGTCTGCGATTTTTTCTGAAATTCAGTCCCTCATCGTCACTGATCTTCCTTGCTGTCAGATGTTACTCTCAAGCATGCCTTAAGATGGTTTGGAACAGGCGACGAAAAGTCTGAATTTAGGTTCTCTGCGTGTTTGAACGTAATAAATGTATTACTTATACTCACGACAGATTGATGACAATTGTTGAAATAGAATTATTGTAGATATCTTCTTGCAGATTATGTACCCATGTTGTGGAAAATAGTACAACACAAGAAGGGTACTGCCGTTAAGAAGGAACAAGTAGAAAACGCCGTCTTTGAAACGCTGGCTGAGGTAAGAAATGCAAAAACAAATTAAATGAGCATTACCATCTAAATATTTGAGTTCAGTTTGTGAAACATAAGTTATTCTGTTGTCAGGCAATATACACAAGCAATACTTGTTTGAGCGCAACCTTTCTGTTCTTGGCTATGTATCCAGAATACCAGGAGAAGGTACTACAAGAGCAATGGGACATATTTGGAAATTCTGATGAAGATCCCTTGCTTGATGATCTTAAAAGGATGCAATATTTGGACATGTAAGAATATTCTACAAATTTAGCTATGGATGTATGTAGACTTGTTATTCTACTTGTTATGTACTTACATGTTTGCTGTGTACACAGTAAATTGCTCACAATATCCCAATTTGTAAATATGATCTGATTATAAGGTGACCCTGAACTAAGTTAGCAAGGTCGATCATTATCAGTGAACACTACAAAGTAAAGTACTAAACTCCTAATGCTGCTGGAAAATAAGCTTATCATCTAATGTTTGGAAGGAACATCAGGACGAACCTCTCCATAATTGTTCCAAGATTAGAAACAAGGATACATCGGGAAAAGGAACTCCAAGTAGGAATTAATAGGAAATTTAAGGTGCAGGCTAGTGAGTATGTCAACGGAGCACTTAGGCCGAATAACTGCAAAATAAGGAAATGTAATGTACACTGTTGTTCTAGATGATGGGCGCATCATCAAAAGACACGTTGACCAGCTCATCATATGTAAGGCACCTCTGTAAATAGACGAGGAGGTGTTACATATGATTAATTAATATTTACTCTGGTTAACATATCTGATTGTTTTACTCACAATACACATGCAGACATCACTCTTCGTAACTATGGTTATAGGATGGATTGTACAGTTAAATCTGATTGATTCACTCACAATACACATGCAGACATCACTATTCGTAACTATGGTTATAGGATGGATTGTACAGTTAAATTTGATTGTTTTCCTCACAATACACATGCAGACATCACTATTCGTAACTATGGTTATAGGATGGATTGTACAGTTAAATCTGATTGTTTTACTCACAATACACATGCAGACATCACTATTCGTAACTATGGTTATAGGATGGATTGTACAGTTAAATCTGATTGTTTTACTCACAATACACATGCAGACATCACTCTTCGTAACTATGGTTATAGGATGGATTGTACAGTTAAATCTGATTGTTTTACTCACAATACACATGCAGACATCACTATTCGTAACTATGGTTATAGGATGGACTGTACAGTTAAATCTTATTGTTTTACTCACAATACACATGCAGACATCACTATTCGTAACTATGGTTATAGGATGGACTGTACAGTTAAATCTGATTGTTTTACTCACAATACACATGCAGACATCACTCTTCGTAACTATGGTTATAGGATGGATTGTACAGTTAAATCTGATTGTTTTACTCACAATACACATGCAGACATCACTATTCGTAACTATGGTTATAGGATGGATTGTACAGTTAAATCTGATTGTTTTACTCACAATACACATGCAGACATCACTATTCGTAACTATGGTTATAGGATGGATTGTACAGTTAAATCTGATTGTTTTACTCACAATACACATGCAGACATCACTATTCGTAACTATGGTTATAGGATGGATTGTACAGTTAAATCTGATTGTTTTACTCACAATACACATGCAGACATCACTCTTCGTAACTATGGTTATAGGATGGACTGTACAGTTAAATCTTATTGTTTTACTCACAATACACATGCAGACATCACTATTCGTAACTATGGTAACTATGGTTATAGGATGGATTGTACAGTTAAATCTGATTGTTTTACTCACAATACACATGCAGACATCACTCTTCGTAACTATGGTTATAGGATGGACTGTACAGTTAAATCTTATTGTTTTACTCACAATACACATGCAGACATCACTATTCGTAACTATGGTTATAGGATGGACTGTACAGTTAAATCTGATTGTTTTACTCACAATACACATGCAGACATCACTATTCGTAACTATGGTTATAGGATGGACTGTACAGTTAAATCTTATTGTTTTACTCACAATACACATGCAGACATCACTATTCGTAACTATGGTTATAGGATGGATTGTACAGTTAAATCTTATTGTTTTACTCACAATACACATGCAGACATCACTCTTCGTAACTATGGTTATAGGATGGACTGTACAGTTAAATCTGATTGTTTTACTCACAATACACATGCAGACATCACTCTTCGTAACTATGGTTATAGGATGGATTGTACAGTTAAATCTGATTGTTTTACTCACAATACACATGCAGACATCACTCTTCGTAACTATGGTTATAGGATGGACTGTACAGTTAAATCTGATTGTTTTACTCACAATACACATGCAGACATCACTATTCGTAACTATGGTTATAGGATGGATTGTACAGTTAAATCTGATTGTTTTACTCACAATACACATGCAGACATCACTCTTCGTAACTATGGTTATAGGATGGACTGTACAGTTAAATCTTATTGTTTTACTCACAATACACATGCAGACATCACTATTCGTAACTATGGTTATAGGATGGACTGTACAGTTAAATCTGATTGTTTTACTCACAATACACATGCAGACATCACTATTCGTAACTATGGTTATAGGATGGACTGTACAGTTAAATCTGATTGTTTTACTCACAATACACATGCAGACATCACTCTTCGTAACTATGGTTATAGGATGGACTGTACAGTTAAATCTTATTGTTTTACTCACAATACACATGCAGACATCACTCTTCGTAACTATGGTTATAGGATGGATTGTACAGTTAAATCTGATTGTTTTACTCACAATACACATGCAGACATCACTATTCGTAACTATGGTTATAGGATGGACTGTACAGTTAAATCTTATTGTTTTACTCACAATACACATGCAGACATCACTATTCGTAACTATGGTTATAGGATGGACTGTACAGTTAAATCTTATTGTTTTACTCACAATACACATGCAGACATCACTATTCGTAACTATGGTTATAGGATGGACTGTACAGTTAAATCTTATTGTTTTACTCACAATACACATGCAGACATCACTATTCGTAACTATGGTTATAGGATGGACTGTACAGTTAAATCTTATTGTTTTACTCACAATACACATGCAGACATCACTATTCGTAACTATGGTTATAGGATGGACTGTACAGTTAAATCTGATTGTTTTACTCACAATACACATGCAGACATCACTCTTCGTAACTATGGTTATAGGATGGACTGTACAGTTAAATCTTATTGTTTTACTCACAATACACATGCAGACATCACTCTTCGTAACTATGGTTATAGGATGGACTGTACAGTTAAATCTGATTGTTTTACTCACAATACACATGCAGACATCACTATTCGTAACTATGGTTATAGGATGGATTGTACAGTTAAATCTGATTGTTTTACTCACAATACACATGCTGACTGTATCTCTATTCGCAGCCTATGGTTATAGGATGGAATGTTCTGTTTAATGGGCTTGTTATACACATATGGAATGAATTATTTTAAGAATACACCTTATGCTCCTGAAATGTTATTTAGATTTATTTATCTCAATAACTTGTATTTCTTCCTACTATATACAATTAATCCATCAGAGTATATGGAAAGAACTTTGATATTTTCTTTGTTAATGCATCAGGAATATGAATATCGTCAATGTGTGTTATTTTACATTGTACTGTTACCGACAGGAGTGATGTTTATTAGCAAGCCAGTAGAATTGTTTGCCAATAATTCGGTGATATGTGTTTTATGGGGAAAATGTGAGGAAGAAATTGTGTTTCAAATGTTCCTTCTGGCCTGTTACATTCCTTCAAAGTATGAATTTAAAAATTTTGACTTCCAACTTCCTATCTTCAATTATAATTTATTCCATGGGAATGCATGAAATTGTGAAATTTCATGTACATATATTTTGGGGAATACATTTCTACTGAATATCGGCATTCTTCTACCATTTAAAGGATTGAGGTTTTACTTGGAATAACCATAAGTGTATTTCCAAAGGAAGCCATCTGTTTTTTAACCAAGAGCTATGGCAAATTAATTCCGTTTTAGGTCACACCTTATAAATATCTATAAATCATACAGAATGCCTAGAATTCCCGTATATAATTCAGTTTTACATGAAACGGTTGAGGATCAAATTTATAATCTAACTGAATTTCTGACTTTCCTAAAGAGGACGATAAACAGCGTATTCAATTTATTTTTATTCATTTATTTCATTCATACTTGGAAGGATTCTACCTTTTGCAGATTTATTCAACAAACTAACAACAACTTTTTCTCCAGGACAATCAAAGAAGCTGTTAGGATTATGTCTGCACCAGCCTTCGCAAAGCAGGTTAAGAAACCTATTCAACTAGGTAAGGAACAGACTGCTGTATTTTGAAAATACATGTATGGACATTTGAATCTTTATTCTTGTATCCCCCTACTTTTACACTAAAAAGGGTGTTTTCTATATCTTGAATATTATTATTTTGTTTGTTTTAAACTGATTAGAAATAGATGGACTACATGCAAAAACGTTGTATCATAGCGTCACAAATTAATATTTTATTTCAGGACTAGAAAATGTTTATTTGATCAATATGCTACAAAATATTTAACAGATTCAGTCAACACCAATGATAATATTATTCAATAGCTGAAATAGGACGTGGGATAAGGGAGAAGGGGGGTTATATTGAAGGGTAACCGTGGTTGGAAAAATATTAATTCAAAACAAATTTTCTAAGTAACAAAAGAAGAAGAAAACATTTTACAGCTAACAAACATGAGTGAGAAAAATCACTATCGTACTATAGTAATAAATACCACTGAACTACACCTCAAAACAGAAGTAACTTCAAAAAAAAAATTAAACAATACATTGAAATTAATGTTTAAATGAAAAATAATTCTGAAATAAGCCCAAGCTTATAAATTTCTCTTCGCTGCAAGGTAGTACTGGGATCATCGAACCTTACTCAGGAATCTGGTTTTATTTAACTTTCTGATAGTTCAAAAAAAATGATTTTTTTTTTGTTTTTTGTTTTAGTTTTTTTTAATTCAGCATGCTGACGGATCTTATGGACATAGTTATTGTGCCTTAATATGGCATTTAATGAAATGAAATTAACTTTAGAATAGCCATTAATACTCAGTCGCGGTTTTCCTTACTGCTGGTTTTCCTGAAGGGAAATAACCTGTTGAGGTTGTTCTCATGACATGATTTCCGAAAAATGAATTCAAACATCTATCTATCCAAACTAGTAGGTGACGAAAATGAGGACGGTTTAAAATTGTGGGGAATTTAAGAAAATCGAAATGCATCTTATACTTATATCTTATTATACGCCGGCTCGAAATATTGCATAGAACCAGACTTGTTAAACAGTTTATGATCTACAATTTTTGTTCTACATGTTTTTGTAACACTAATATATAGTGAGTTATTGTTTTTTGCCTTTAGTGAACCCCCACTTCTACCCATCGGATTTTTACTTAAAAATAAAATAAATGATAAGGAGATATCAATAGTGTACTATACCAGCACTTGGGATATCTAAGTAGTTTACGCAGCCCTTGCGTGATGGACTTTATTTGATTTAGAATAATAATGTTAGTATTCCTTGTAATCTTCCTATTACAGTTTCTCGGGGAAGGAGGCAGTTTGAATGTTATTTAATCATTTCAAGATGCAGTCCAATAGCCACAGTCATTTCTCCACTCCAGTTGACTAATGTGTGACATAAATATTTCAGGTTCCTACATATTTCCCGAGAAGAGCATTGTTGTCTTTTTCCGGGATAGATTGAAGAAGAACCCCAAGTATTGGAAGCACCCTGACAGGTTCTACCCAGACCACTTCCTCCCGGAACAAGTTTCATCCAGGCCCAAGGGAGCGGATATGGCATTCAGCGCAGGACCACGTCGTTGTCCAGGTACAATCTATTATTTTACAAAAAAAATCTTCATGAAATGAAATATTACACTAAATGTTATCATATTGTAACGCAACATTACAAATCTGTGATATTCGTTTCGGATTACGATTCGTGGAAACGGAATTTAGTGAAAGTGGAAGAAACGTTTTGTCGATTACCTCCAAAGTATGAGAGTATACTATCTATGATTCTACCAGCGAGTTCTATCAGTAGGCAAAGCGGCCAAACAATCAAATGAACTTGAACAAATAGATTTTGTGGACATACCTCACCAAGACGCTTTCAATCAAATAAGAAAACTCGTAATTAATGACTGGAATAATTTATACTATAACACTGACAGTAAACTTAGAGAAATCAAATCAAACACGCTCAACTGGACTTCAAGGAATAGACAGTCTAGAAGAGAAGAAATTGTACTTACTCGCCTACGCACAGGACACACTAGACTAACGCATTCATATCTAATGAGCAGGGAAGATGAACCTATATGTCGCTACTGTAACAGAATGCTGTCTGTAAAACACATACTAACTGACGTCACTCAAGTGAAAACGTACCCATGGCCCACAAATGTATGCAAACTACAGGCCGACAGTAGCCAATTTATAGATGATGTTTTTAAATATTTAAGAAATAATGGATTATTTGATAAAATATAAAAGCTATTATTTACAATTATGAAAGTTATATATAGCAAGCACTGTGGAATATAAGTTTCTACCTTCTTCCAGTTTAACTATTTATAGTTTTTCTTTTGTTTTATTTGTATTTTGTATTTTTCCTCATGTTGTATATATAGTAACAATTTATATTTAGTTTTGTCCATTCTATTTATTTTGTACATTTGTAAAAGTTAGCTGTGTAAAAATTTTAATATTTATTTAATTTTGTGAAATTATATTCTAACGGGTTAAAATATTGTAGCGGCATGGTTCTATTTATTTTGCACTTTGATGACACTGAGCACATTGAGTGATAACAGTCAATTAGTTCTCAGTTCTCTCACTAGTGAATAAAAGTGCATTCAGTGTAGCTTTAGTGAACAGTGCATTTTAGTTTAAGTGCGGTATAGTGTTTTATGTGAAGATCTGTGCAGATCCGTGTTTTGTGATCTTTAGTATACGCGTCATTGTGAGTTATTGTACTGTGCATTAAGAAGTTATCAGTGCATATTGTGAGTAGTAGTGAACAATAATTTACCAAGTGTGTAGCGCATTGTCAAATAAATTGTGCAGTGATAAAAATGTTAAAGTTTGTGTGTTTAATTTTGCAATCAAAAATAATCCTAATAATGAACGTTAATTATATTTCTATCTCAGGCTCTATCAGGAAATTAAATTTGTGATACTACCAGCGAGTACCATCTGAAAAGCAACCAGTGATGATAATACAGTCTTTGGATTATTTCCTGAAGAAAAATCTGGATTTCTACCATGGAGTAATATAATACTCTGAGATAATACGATGGAGTACAATCTGCGATTCTACCAGTGAGATGGAAATGGAGACTGAGGTTTCGACGTCAGTCGCCCGTTTGTTGTCCCTCCATGCCGAAATAGATCTCGACCTTTTCATCGGTGATTTACAGTTACGTTGGAAATGGCCGGCCTTGCCGCAGTTGAAGCCCTTTGAGCGTGATCTGTTCCTTTGCTCCTCTGGATTTCTACTATGGAGTAATATAATACTCTGAGATAATACGATGGAGTACAATCTGCGATTCTACCAGTGAGTCCTATTTGGGGTTCAAACATGCAATAGGATCTGTGATACTTCCAGCCACTAATATCTGGGAAAATGCGAAGGAGTGCTTGTTGCGGCCAAAACGTTGTATCATCCGTTATTTACATATAAATAGAGAATATGTGGTGAGATAAGATCAGAAGTGTGTTATACCAGCACGTGATAAATATGCTTAGTTTGCTCAGACCCTGCGTGACGGACATTTTATAACTACGGCATCGGCGATTTATTTACAAATGTAAATAAATATTATTTGGGCTGTTAAACTATATAGAAAATTGTAACCTCTGTCTGTACATTTGATTTTTTTTTCTCGAAATTTCACGATACTTTTTCGTTTCACGTGTCATAGACACCATAACTGCATTTTCTTTCTTTCGTGTATGTTTTTTTGTTACCTTTTCAGGCATAAACGCCGAATTTAATGAAACTTGGTATGTGTATTACTACTAAACCCAAAGTGGACTTTAGGCTATATTAATATTATCTGAGACGAACAGGAAGGGGGGGGGGTGTTATAAGGAATGCCAGAAATTAATAATAGCGATATTTCGTTTCCTATTGGTTTCTAGGCAAATATGCACATAACAAAAGTTGTTTATTTTGTTATTTAGAGTAACTTTTGTTATATAAACTTTCGCCATATACCGAAGTATAAATGCGTTATAGCGGAAGACAACAATTTTTTTTGGCACAAAAAACTCAACCGAACTAAATAAAACTTGATACGTGTATTAACACTAACGCCTTCATTATAAGAAGCCATTCCAACATTGCAAGGGACGGGCAGGAATGGGGGTTGTAAGGGAGGCCTGAAATGAAAAATAGCGGTATTTCGTTTTCTAATGGTTTTTATGTATATATGCACATGACAAAAGTAGTTTATTTTTTTATTTGAAGTAATTTTTGTTATATTTACTTTTGTATTATAACAAAGTATAAACGAGATATACACTAAAAACTAAATAAAGTAATCTGTGGGAGTGGGGTGTTATCCAGGAAGCCTGTTATCTCATGCGCATTACAGAAGGTTTTTAGTTTGTTATTTAAAATAGCTTTTATTATACACACTTTTGTCGTTTAACTAAGTATAAATGAGATATACGCTAAAACTATAGCGGGAGTAATCAATTGTATTGTACAAATTAATGTCTATTTTATATAGGCGTAATAATTCTGTGTTTTTTAGACTTACATGGTAGTTCTATGTATAATGCGGATTAGCGAGGTTATGCATCTCTACTGATTTCCTTTTACGGAAATCTGCTAAAAAGAAAAACCTAAATTAAAAAAGGCATTCATTTTATAAGTAACAAACTAAGGGACCCGGCTTCGCTCGGGAAATAATTAGAGGCGTAATGATGGTGGTATTAGCAGATTTCCCTTAAGGGAAATCAGCTATTGAGGTCGTACTCATGACGCGAGTTTTGAAAAATTTCCTCAAATGTCCATCGATCCTACCCAGGAGATGATGAAAATGAGGTCCGTTCAAAATTATATATATATATATATATATATATATATATATATTTGTCTGTTAACGCTCTAGCGGTCGCAATTTTTGTTTAATCGTTACCAAACTTTATATTTAAGCGTTTTACGTAAAAAGAGAGATCAAGTTCGTTAATGGCTGAAATCGGACCAGTGGGAGGGGGGGTTTAGAGGGGGGATTTTTGAAAATTCAAAATATCTCCGTTACTATACGTCGGATCGAAAAATATTATAGAATCAATCTTATTGCAAATTAAATTTACTATAAATATTGTTATATAGGTACATTTATTCTCTATCTTGAATATTAACTGAGATATTTGCATTTGTATTCTGCATGTGCTCGGCAGCAGTGGCTATGTTCGGACTTTCCGCCGTGAGCTTGACGGACTTTTTTTTTTTTTATCAACACTTCAATGTTTTCAACTACATATCCTGTCAGGGTGCATTGTTTTCCCGTATGGGTCATATAGGAGACATATAGAATAGAAATTATAGTTTTGAAGAATAAATGAAAATAAGCCCATGGCATTTCGAGAAAAAAAAATGAATGTACAGACAGAGGTTACAATTTTATATATTTACTAGCTAAGGTAAATGATTGTGATTTTTTGGGGGCTTTGCTTCGTACAATATTTTTACATTTTCACGTCTCGATGCTTAGGGTTTACACCTGAGTATGAAGTGATTTTAACATCAGGAAAAGCTAATAGCTTAAACAACTCAGTGAAGTATAAGGTTAGCAGTGAGAGGACAGAAAGGAAGTCTCCCACTTCTTTTCCCTCACTCATTGTTGCCAACAAACATCCCACTTTTTTAAGATATCAGTTTTGTTTACAACAAATTATGTTAATAATTCTTATTCTTCACAATACAAAAGTGTTTGTCCAATTAATTTTCCTATTTTAATTAAATACATTTAAGGAGAAACTGACATTTCTTATAAATTAATGTTTGGGAAACAGAGGGGGGGGGATGACAATATACTTTGGTGTTCATTCAACCTGTTAATAATGGCTGTTAAGTTTAATGAAAGTGTATTAATCCATTGAGGTATTAAGTTGTATAAATTAATACATGGATACGCATTGATGACTATAACAAAACGTCTATGCAAATTACTTGCTTTATAAATTACGATAAAGATGTATATAACAAAAGTTACTCTAAATATCAAATTAAACATCTTTTGTCATGTGCACGTTCACCAAAAAAACAATAGGAAACGAAATATGACGATTTTTCATTTCATGTCTCCCTATCAACCCCACTCCTGTTCCTTCACAAAAATGTTAATATAGCTTATAGTCCAAAATACGGAGTTTCGTTGATTTAGATTTAGTATTTCCTGTCCTATAACATCGTTGACCCCTTCTATAGTTTTTCGTGTATACCTCATTTATACTTCGTTATAAGGCAAACGTGCATATAACAAAAATTACTTTAAATAACGAAAGAAACAACTTTTGTTGAAACAACTGCTGAAAAATGAATAGATTACTAAATATCACGATTTTCTATTGGATTATGTTTAATGAACGTTTCTTGTGACACCTGTGAAAAAAAAATTAAATACAAAATAAATAAAAAAGTTTGGATGGGGAAAAAAGGATGACTTTAAATTAAAAATAATTTTATTCTACTAGAGGAACCGATCTAAACATTGTTAGAATAAAAATTTATCTATATCTAAATTATTATAACATTATAATAGAATAATAATTTTAGAAAATCTAATTATCAGATTCGTAATTGCAATTATTGGTGCTTTTGCACAATAACTTTTTTCCCGAGTGTTTGTTGCACACTGAAAGTTTACATTTGAAGCAACGCTGCTTAGATTTTGATAGGTTGTTGTATTTTTCTATTTTTGATTTGGCTTCTCTAACACCTTAGCCTTCCACTTGATGAACATTGTTCCTCCAATTGGGGATAAGTCAGTTCACGCCCTAGAACATGCTCCATAGCCTTCACTGAAGATGTAGGAATGCCCACAAGATTTTCACTCCTTTCAGCAACACACAATTTTACTAAACTCTCAGATAGTTCAAATAAAAAGTACTTTCTTCGGCCAGCACTATTTCTTCTCCATGTTGTGTTTTTAACCCTTAACTGGCCAAGGTGTCTTTATAGACACCGTTCATATTTAACACTCCCAGAGAGCAACTGCTTCTATTCTTACCCCTTTTGAGCCACAGTCTACACCCCTGTAACCTCCCAAGCATGAGCATATGCGACAAAATTCCATTTATTGTTATTGGAGCTAATTACTAACAATATACTGAAGAAAATCATCATTGTTTACCACCCTACTTCACTCTAGTTGCCAGCGAAGTTTCTAATTCATTAAAATATACGCTATTCGATTTAAATATGAACCAAAATGGGCGAATTAGTTGTAAAGGATTGTATTTATGTTCCTAAGTGTTTCATTTTCAATTCTGGAGAGAAATAGGGTTTTAGCATGGATTTTAATGATGGTGTACTTAAGTTCACCCTGGCCAAATACCAACAAATGTGTTTCTTAACATTGTAAGAATTTATTTTAACAAAATAAATTGAAATGTGAATGAATTATTGGTGGAAATAATCAATATATTTTAAAATTTAAATATAATAATAATTACCTTCCTTGTTTATAACCTGCACTTGTTTATAACTGCACTACTTCACAATCATCACTAGTTGTTTTATAACTATGCTTATAACTTTTCACAACCATGCTTATAACCTACCAACAACATACACCATAATCTTCACAACGTCCTAATTTTGTTCATATTCTGGTTAGACCTGATCATGTATTACACGATTACAGATAAAATTTAATATTACACTCGTGACGAAAGTAGAATTTACAACTCTCGTGAAATTACCACACTCGCTTCGCTCGTGTGGGTAAACGTTTCACTCGAGTTGTAAAATGATCTACTTTCGTCACTTGTATAATAAATAACTATTCTCTTTGCTACCAAAATTTAGTTATCACTTGTGATGAAGAAAATTTTCAAATGGAAATGAATGGAGTGTAAAACGAATCTTTCAAAATTATTATTTAGCGATGAAAATAATTCCCGAAGAGGGACCAAATTATCTTTTTTTCCCCCTTTCATTTCTTGTTAAACGGTCATCAAATCGGATGCATTTAATCAAATGTATGATCCTAGATCGGCTAAAACAGGCCGTGTAAATTGCCTTGGATCTGGTAGCTGACCATAAAATTTGTAGAGGTATTTTGGTGTCTAATTCGACCCCCATATTCTACAAAATAGGTACTTAAAAATCCTAAAATTTCGCACTCGGAAAAGGGATGAATGTTATATCGTGCGGCTTCTCAATTTGTATATTTCAAAATATTTTCCAATATTTCATCAGAAAATAATGACAAAAAAAGTCCGTCACGCAGGGGCTGCGTAAACTAAGCAGATTTCCCACGTGAAGTTATACAATAGACAAATTTCAGAATAAAGAGTCGAAAAGTTACGGGAACGGCCCGAACTAACTGAATAAGCTGAAAACAGAAAAATGCAAATATCTCGGTTAATATTCAAGATACAGAATAAATGTATATAACATTATTTATAGTAAATTCAATTTGCAATAAGATTGATTCTATATAATTTTTCGATCCGACGTATAGTAAGGGAGATATTTTGAATTTTCGAAAATCCTCCCCTCTAAACCCCCTCTCCCACTAGTCCGATTTCAGCCATTAACGAACTTGATCTTTATTTTTACATAAAACGTTTAAATATCGAGTTTGGTAACGATCAAACGAAAATTGCGACCGCTAGAGCGTTAACAGACAAATATATATATATATATATATATATATATATATATATATAATTTTGAACGGACCTCATTTTCGTCATCTCCTGGGTAGGATCGATGGACATTTAAAGACATTTTTCGAAACTCGCATCATGAGTACGACCTCAATAGCTGATTTCCCTTAAGGGAAATCTCCTAAAAATGCAAATATCTCGGTTAATATTCAAGATAGAGAAAAAATGTATATAACAATATTTATAGTAAAAATAATTTGCAATAAGATTGATTCTGTAAAATGTTTTAGTAGGAGTGGGGTTTACTGAAAGCGGAACTGATTACACAAAATACAAATATCTCGGTTAATACTCATTATAAGGAAAATATCTATAGAACAATATTTATAGTAAATTTAATTTGCAATAAGATTGATTCTATACAATTTTTCGGTCCGACGTATAGTAACGGCGATATTTCGAATTTTCGAAAATCCTCCCCTCAAAACCCCCCCCCTCCCACTAGTCCAATTTCAGCCATTAACGAACTTGATCTGTCTTTTTACATAAAACGACTAAATATCGAGTTTGGTAACGATCAAACGAAAATTGCGACCGCTAGAGTAACAGACAAATATATATATATATATATATATATATATATATATATATAGATATACATATATACAGTTTTGAATGGACCTCATTTTCGTCATCTCCTAGGTAGGATCGATGGACACTTGAAGAAAAATTTCGAAAATCGCGTCATGAGTACAATCTCAATAGCTGATTTCCCTAAAGGGAAATCTGCTAAAAGTATCTAGAGATGTAGATAAATTCATATTAGAAGCATAAGCTGCAAGGGTGGCTTCCCTTGGTCCACAATAAATATTCTGTGGAGTCCTTTTCCTTGTGTGAGGGACAACTCTAGTATAAGCTCTCCCAGATTTAGCTACAATAATATTATTTGACTTTTCAGTCCCATTCACCTCAGAATCAGAATCGCTACAAGATTCTCCACTTTCATTTGACTCACTTCTTTCTGCAATCGCAATAATGTTCTCCTCTTCAGACACTTAACTCTCTGTCACATCAGCTTCATCTGGATCACAATTCAAAACTTCACAACTAATAAATTCACGGGTCACTATTTTTCAGGAGCCATCTACGTAGTAAGGTCCATAAGTCTCCGGCCTGTCCTGCTTGCCCTCTTCAAACGTGCCGGGAGCTGCACGCCTATGCAGGTCCATGCCTGCTCACTCCATACCCATCGCCCGCACTTCCTCAGTCTTGTCAGTCAGTGTCCAGCCTTAAAGGAAACTCCCCATTTTTACATTGTTTAAACTCGAGTACCGTGCGGTAATTAAATTCTTTTGTAAAGGGGGTCTTACTCCTGCGCAAATTAAAGAGCGCTTGGATTGTGTATACAGGCAGTCCTCCCCCTCGTATTCCACAGTGAAAGAATGGGCAAAATTATTTAAGTTAGGGAGAGAAAGTCTAGAAGATGACCCACGTCCTGGTCGCCCACTGAAAGCTGTCTCTTCCGAACCAATCCAACTTCTGAAACAATCCAACTTGTGGAATCTGAATTGCTGTCTGACCGATGACTGAAAACCAAGGAAATAGCAGCGAGGTTGGGGCTTTCAAAAACAAGTGTTTTGAGGATCATCAAAGAACATTTGCATATGAACAAGGATAGTGCAAGATGGATTCCAAAAATTCTTTCAGCTCATAAAAAACAGGAACGAGTTCACTGCAGCAATGAATTTTTACGCGAGTATAATGCCGACCCAAAGAACTTTTTGGATTCAATTGTAACTGGAAATGAGACAATTGTTCTATATTATGACCCACTCAGCAAAAGAGAGTCCATGGAATGGAGAAGTCCAGGAGAAGCCCCTCCTTTAAAGGCAAAAGTCACGCAGTCAACAAAAAAGATAATGGCCACAATTTTTTGGGACTGTAAAGGAATACTATTGATAGATTTTAAAGAAAGGAATACCACAATGAATGGTGAGTATTATGCAGCCCTACTTCACTGGTTACGAGACGCCATTAAAGAGAAGAGGCGAGGGAAGTTAAGCAGAGGCGTCCGCCTCCTTCACGACAATTCCCCTGTCCACACAGCATTGATTTCCAAGGCCGCTCTGAAGGACTGTGGATTCAAAGAAATCTCTCACCCACCCTACAGCCCAGACTTGGCTCCTAGTGATTTCTACCTTTTCTCAAAATTAAAATCTGACCTTCGTGGAAGGCCATTTAACACCGACGAAGAGCTCCAAGCAGCAGTGGAAGAACATTTTTTTAACAAAGAAGAAAATTATTTTTTTCATTGTATAGAAATGTTGCCAAAGCGTTGTAATAAGTGTATTGAACTTAGAGGAGAATATATTGAAAAACAGTAAAACCAGTTTTTTTCTTTCACCATTCCTTCTATCCCAGGCCAGAAACTTTTGGACCTTACTACGTACATCCACAAATGTAATGTCATCCATTATCCACTAATTCGAATAAGACACTTACTACCCTTACACTATGACTGATTGAAGTAAACTGAGGTAAAGGGAGGAGAGGGATGTGGTCCAGCTCATGCACGTTTGGACAGGATGCAGCATGGACTAACTGTTCCCCTAGCTGGGAACAACCTAGAAAATCTTCTCTTTACTAAAAAGTATCTATCAGGGGCAATAATTATAACCATCTAAGTAATATATTTTTATATGAAAAAAAAATATAAGGAGAGAATATATATATTTTCTTTTTATTGGGGGAAAAAAAACTTGAGACAGTTTGTGTATGTTAAAATTACATAAAAGTAATTATTATTTGTGCAATATAATTAATAAAACTTGAATTACTAGTTAAAAGTAGTATTAAATATCAGTGGGCTCGAGGAGCCCCCCCCCTTGGTACTTCTAGGGTTAATATAGCCAGGAACCTGTTTTAGTAGTAATATACATACCACGTTCATAAAATTCGGTTCAGCCGTTTTCGATTCTACAAAGGACATACAAACAAACATTCATTTATATATATATATGTGTGTGTGTGTGTGTGTGTGTGTGTGTGTGAAGATTAGATATATCTTTTCACTATTTTGAAGATTGATTGCTGTAATTACATTTTAAAGTATTCATTCTTCAGCACAACTAAAATAATGTATCCAGTATTCGTAATGTACATACATTTTTTTTGTATTTTTTTTTCAGGAAAGGAATATTATATGAATATGAGTAAAACTGTGCTTTCGATAATCCTTCGAAAGCTAAAGTTGAGCAGCCCACTGAAACAGGAAGAACTCAGATACAAACCTGGATTGTTCAACCAGCTGGTTGGTCCTCACACTGTATCTGTAGAAGCCAGGCAACCACCACATATCTCTGTCTGAATTATATATACCATGTTATTATTTCCGTAAGAGTTTCTAAGAGTATAGGAATATTCGGGGAAAAATAATAAAATGGTTTGAAAACTACTCATTTTGTTCCCCTACTAAACATTTTTTTCCTAAAAGATCACCAACTTCCATAGTATTTAATATTTTAATAATTTTCAATATTTGATTATTTTTTTGTTTGTTTACCTTTTCACGACTAAAGTACTGAACCGAATTTTATGAAACTTCGAACCTGTATTACTCCTCACTTATATTTTAAGCTATACTAATAATTCCAGAATTAAGAAAAAGTGAAGCCAGAAATGAAAGATCACAATACTTTGTTTCGTATTGGTTTTTCGCCAAATGTGCACATAACAAGAGTTATTTATTTTGATGATTAAAGTAACTTTCATTATCGCATTTTAAAGTATAACAAAGTTTAAACAAAATATACACAGTCTCCCAAACATTAATTAATCAGAAATATCAGTTTCACTATAAAGGCATATAATACTTTATTTAACTCCAAACATTATTGAAACATATTATTTTATTATTTTGAAAATAATTTAATTAAATTTGTTAACATAATTTTATGTAAACGGAATTGAGATCATAACTGAGTGGTATGTTGGCTAAACTATGCCTAGGGTGGCTTGGGGAGAGCCCCCCCCACCAGTACCGAATTTTATGAAACTTGGAGCGTGTTATTCCAAACCCAATTTAGACTTTAGGTCAGAGTTCCTCAAACTTCATTGTATCATAGACCACATGACACGTTTTTCGGTTTTGGGTAGACCCCAACTTAAGTAATATTGCACTTTTTAAAAAATTGCTTTAGCTGCAAATGTAATGATTTATAAATATTTTTAGTTTTCGGACATGAGTAAGCCCCCCCCCCTCCTGCTCATGACATATTAACAATAAACTATTATCTCATGAACCGCCTCAATCTAAGGGTAAACACCAAATATGGTTGTCACTGGCCTATTACTTTGTGGGACACTTAGAGATACGTCATCTCATGACGTCATTAATAAAGATTTTTCGGTCTTCACAAGAATAGTTATTTATTATACAAGTGACGAAAGTAGATCATTTTACAACTCGAGTGAAACGTTTACCCACACGAGCGAAGCGAGTGTGGTAATTTCACGAGAGTTGTAAATTCTACTTTCGTCACAAGTGTAATATTAAATTGTTTCTGTAATCGTGTAATACATGATCAGATCTAACCAGAATATGAACAAAATTAGGATGTTGTGAAGATTATGGTATGTTGTTGGTAGGTTATAAGCATGGTTGTGAAAGGTTATAAGCATAGTTATAAAACAACTAGTGATGATTGTGAAGTAGTGGAGTTATAAACAAGTGCAGGTTATAAACAAGGAAGGTAATTATTATTATATTTAAATTTTTAAATATATTGATTATTTCCACCAATAATTCATTCACATTTCAATTTATTTTGTTAAAATAAATTCTTTCAATGTTCAGAAACATTTAAAAGCATTTAATTTCCAACTTCAAATTATTTTTTAATTTATACTTATTACTAATTAAGAAGGCAATTCACTTTCTTCACTCTATTGCAAAATGTTTCACTTTCTTCACTCATTCCAGTTTAGTAATGTTACCATTATTCAACGCTTACAGAAAAAATGTTTTTTTTTATCTATACGATACTCAATATTTAACCGTTTCAGTAAACACTAAATATCATATTTGTTATTGGCTGAAATCGGGTCTGGAATATTTATTGTGGAGCGTTCGCTGCGAGACGATATTGCTTATAAAAAAAACAATGAATTTAACAAAACGCAACTAAATAACAAAACGCAACCAAATAACAAAACGCAACCAAATAACAAAACGCATCAAAATAACAACACGCAACCAAATAACAAAACGCAACCAAATAACAAAACCCAACCAAATAACAACGTGCAACCAAATAACAAAACGCAACCAAATAACAACACGCAACCAAATAACAAAACGCAACCAAATAACAAAACCAAACCAAATAACAACGTGCAACCAAATAACAAAACGCAACCAAATAACAAAACCCAACCAAATAACAAAACCCAACCAAATAACAACGTGCAACCAAATAACAAAACCAAACCAAATAACAACGTGCAACCAAATAACAAAACGCAACCAAATAACAACGTGCAACCAAATAACAAAACCAAACCAAATAACAACGTGCAACCAAATAGCAGCTAAAGGCAGATTGTGATTGGAATCTTCAGCTAAAGGCAGATTGTGATTGGAATCTGTAGCTAAAGGCAGATTGTGATTGGAATCTGCAGCTAAAGGCAGATTGTGATTGGAATCTGCAGCTAAAGGCAGATTGTGGAAGGAATCTGCAGCTAAAGGCAGATTGTGGAAGGAATCTGCAGCTAAAGGCAGATTGTGGAAGGAATCTGCAGCTAAAGGCAGATTGTGGAAGGAATCTGCAGCTAAAGGCAGATTGTGATTGGAATCTGCAGCTAAAGGCAGATTGTGATTGGAATCTTCAGCTAAAGGCAGATTGTGATTGGAATCTGCAGCTAAAGGCAGATTGTGATTGGAATCTGCAGCTAAAGGCAGATTGTGGTAGTGATCTGTAGCTTAAGATAGATTATGGTTGGAATCAGCAGTTGGTGGCAGATTGTAGTAGGAATCAACAGCTTGTGGCAGATTGTAGGAGTCTACAGCTTGTGAGGATCGGACATTATGGTATGGCCCAAACGGTAGAAGATGTACCATTCCCACTACTGAAGTGGAAAGACATGTACGGGAAGAATGAGAATGAAGATCGAGTATACTTTAATGACTGATGCTCAAAAATTAGAAATTCTCTGTGGCACAGTCATTTTACGAGATTACCAGAAAATATTTATTTATTTAGGTGTGTCGCAATTGAGAAAATAATTGAACCTATTCTGAGAACATATGTAGAGATTTCACGTGTATATGCTGGTTCACTGAAAAGAAATATACAAAGTTTAAACAGACAAATAAATTATTACCAAAGTGTGAGTGGTGGTAGGTCAGAAATGCAGGATAAGAATATTCCCTTGTTACATGATTGGGACCTCATTTATTGAGATCAATCAATTTTTACTAAAAAATCAATCAATTTTTGATAAATTCAATAATACAGTTCTACCAGAAAAAATAAAGATCGGTTATTTATCAATCTCGGTTAGGCCTTGCATCCCTCAACCCATGGTGTGCCGAAGATGTCTGAGTCTCGGGCATGTTGCTCTACGTTGCAAAAAACAACCTTTGTGCGCTCAATGTGGAAACAACAAACATGATGATTTATGCAATGAATTAAAGTGCAACCTCTGCAACAAAGATCATAAAACCGGAGACAAACAATGTGCAGTTCTTATAAAAGAGCGGCTCATTTTACGAACCATGGTATTAGAAAAAATCAGTTACCATGAAGCCAGAAAATGAAGAATCAAACCAATACTAACTTATGCTGACGCTGTCTCCAGAAAGCCTGAGACTATTACACCAGTGTCGAGACAAAAACGTATTCAATCTCCGAAAAAAAAAAAAAACAAATCCCACGAACACAGACGTATCTAGCAGTCCTGAATTACGAGATTTACTTTTCAAAATCTCTGAGAAACTTACGAACCTTGAAGGAAGATTCGAAAAATTGGAGTCCAAAATAAATAATCCAAATATCAAAGCAACCTCATCACTTGAAGAACCTTGCCAGTCCTTGAAACCTGAAGAGCTTCCTCTGATCAATGAAAAGTTGGAAGATGAAAATAAGAAAATCATTCCATATCAAATAATTGAAATTATGGAACATTTGGATAAAAGGATTTCGGGATTAGAAACTAAATTACTGAGCACCTAGAAAGAAGACTCTCAACCGAAGTATGAAAACATCACTAAAGATCAAACATAACCAAATTGTAAAATCTCCGATTACAAATGATAACAGTCTAAACACTAATGAAAAATCTGACGAATTTTCCAATTTGGGTAGTACAAGGAAAAACAAAAAATAAGAAATTCTACATTGCTCGCTGACTAGATGTATACTCCTTTTCTAAAACTAAATATTAAACTTATCTAGACTCAATACTCATCTTTTACTAACCAGCATCCAATTTTTTAATATTATTTTTACTCATTAAATCCAATACCTTCATGGCTATACTTCAATGGAATATGAACGGATTAGGGCGGCTCTTGGGCGAACTAAAACTCCTCCTTGGAGATTCACATTTCGATATTCTTGCTCTCCAGGAAACTCATACACTCCCTAATAAAGAGATTTCTATTCCTGGATACTCATGTCATTTGCGGCATCACACGCTCGGAGCAAAAGCTTGTGGCGGAGATGGAATCTTTGTTAAGGAATATATTTACTTTGAACCATTGACCTTGCAGACCTTGTTACAGGCAGTAACAATCGCTTATATCCCAAATAAAGTAACTATTTGTAATATTTATTTTCCACCTAAAGACCTATTTGACACAACACTTCTAAAATATTTAATTTCCCAACTTCAGTCTCCCATTATAATTCTTGGAGACTTCAATTGCCGAAATGCAGCATGGGGGTCTCCATTTAATGACACAAAGGGCATACAACAACTAAGTACAATAGAGAAGTATGACTTAATTCCTATGAATAATAAAAAGGCAACCCATATATGCCCAAGCACAGGCTCTCTATCAAATATTGATATATCATTCTGCTCTCCCTCCCTTCATTAACAATTCGATTGGGATGTACTCACAGACACTTGCGGCAGTGACCATTATCCAATATATATTATGCCAAACGTAAAACCACAATCCTTTATAACTACTCCATGATTTAATATAAAAAAAGCTGACTGAACTAAATTCAGAAATTTCATTTATGATAATATAGACCTAAATTCCGTACCAACAATAACCCAATTCAACGAGCTACTTACGAGAGCTGCCAACTATGCTATTCCTACAAAGGTCCCACAAAAGCAAAAACGACCAGTACCTTGGTGGAATGCTGATTGCCAAAATGCTATCAAAGATAGAAAGGAAGCCTTAAAAGCATTTACAAGAACTCCAAGTACTAAATTAATCGAAGAATATAAGCGAGCCAAAGGGAAAGCAAATGCTATGATACGTAGGGTCAAAAAACAACACTGGATTGAATATATATCTACGATAAACGTAAATACGCCCTTAAAACATATATGGAACTCTATAAAAATAATTCAACACAAAAAATACTCTCCACCCATTTCTGGCCTCCAAATTAACAACCAAATTCTGACTGATCCATATAAAATTTGTAACTCCTTAGGAAAACATTTTGAAAGCATCTATAGCTCTCAAAACTACTCCAAAAAAGTTTTGAAGTACAAAACTTATAAAGAAACTATTCCCTTAAATGTAATACCTAATGCAGCACACCCTCTTAACGATTCGATTACCATTTATGAAATGCAAAATGCATTAAAATTATGTAACTCCACATCCCCGGGAAGCGATGGTATATACTACTCTATGATAAAGAATCTCCCACTCTCAAGTTTATCGATCCTCTTGAAAATTTTTACCGGAATATATGATAGAGGAGATATACCTGAATATTGGAAAGAATCAATCATTATACCGATCTTGAAGCCTAATAATGATTCCCAACCAACAAGCTATAGACCGATAGCCCTTACCAGCTGTCTTTCAAAGCTTTTTGAAAGAATGCTTAATAAATGGCTCGTATGGTTTCTTGAATCTAATAAACTACTCTCTGATAACCAATGTGGATTCAGGCCTAAACACTCCACTATGGATCTTATTGTAAAATTAGAGACGGATATCTTAGAAGCATTCTCAAACAAGAAATCAGTACTAGCTGTTTCTTTTGACATAGAAAAGGCCATTGATACGGTCTGGAAAAGGGTTATCTCAAAACTGATAGAATGGAATATTCAAGGAAAGATTCTCATCTTCATCAAAAACTTTCTTTCGACTAGAACATTCAAAGTAAAACAGGGTACTCCTTATTCCAAATCATTTAGCCAAGAAAACGGCGTTCCTCAAGTATGTGTCTTGAGCACGATCCTTTTTAATATAGCAATTGACACCATTTGTGATTACATTCGTATTGATGTTCAATACTGCCTATTCGTTGACGACCTTCTTATTTATGGTATCTCAATGCCAAAAGATATACTAATAACACGCATCCAAGACACTATCCACAGTTTAGAACAGTGGAGTATGGACCATGGGCTGAAATTTTCTACTCAGAAAACAAAAGCCATACTTTTTACGAAAAAACGTGTAAACACCCCTACCCTATTCCTCTACTTAAATGAAATTCCAAAAGCTGTATCTATAAAGTTTCTAGGAATAGTTTTTGATAAAAAGCTTACTTGTGTACCCCACATTAAATCAGTAGCTAATAAAGCAAAACACAAACTTAATCTCCGAAGAGTTCTGGCTAACACAAATTGGGGTGCAGATAGAAAATCAATGCTTATGATTTATCGAAGTATCATACGGTCACAAATAGACTATGGAAGCATCGCATTCTCCTCTGCTAACCCTAACATTTTGAAAATGCTAGAAACCATTGAACACCAATGCCTCCGAGTTTCAACTGGTGCATTTAAGTCCACACCAATTGCAGCCCTATATGCCGAAACAGGAGAAATACCACCATCACATAGACACTCTATCAACATTATAAAACATGGACTCAAAATACAATTTTTCAATACTTCATCACCTTACTATCATTTAATGTCTAACAATGAAAACATAAACAGATATTACATCAACGAGAAGTTGAAGAGGTCTTTTTTCGTAAGACACTATGACGTATTACAGAGGTATAAATTAACCCAATGCAATATACTTCCAATTAACTTTAGTAAAATTCCTCCATGGAGAATAAAAAATTTCCGAGTGAATTTAACTCTTAAAAAATTTAATAAAAAAGACCCTCTAGCCTCAACGTTTTATAATAAGGCCTACGTGAGTTTGTGTGTGTGCGTGCGTGCGTGTGTGTGTGTGTGTGTGTGTGTATGTGTGTGTGTGTGTGTGTGTGTATGTGTGAAATTCTGAATCCTTTTTACAAACTTTTAAATAAACCCTTGTTTATTTATTATAAATTACTAATTATATTTTTATTAACTTTTATAAAGTATTTTTGTTTTCATTACGTTTTTTTTTTTGTTTTTGTCTTTTACCAATTATTCATGTTTTGTTTCTGTTTCCTCTTCATACCTTTCCCTGTTAAATAGTTTTTTTCGGTTTTAATAGTTTTTTTTTTTTCTATTAGTTCCTACTTTATTTTATTTTTGCACTATTGTTATCGCTCAGTTGATTGTAGACTAATTGTGACTTCATGACACTGGGGCGCTTCAGACCTTCCCAAGGGTGGTAACCTGAAGATAACCCGTCCCGATTAGCATTAGTTGCAAAAAGTGGACGTTAATAAATAATAATAATATTGTTATCGCCGAACAGCAACAATAATTTTAATAACTAAATTGAATAATTTGGAGATATTTTAAAATTTGGTTGTGTCATAAATGGTGTAAATCGCGAAACTTGCGTGACACCAAACAAACAAAACAAATAAATAAGTAAATAGATTTTTACTAAATATGTTTTATAAATTCAACTCAATGCATTGGTTAAATCGCCATTATTTATCTCGATTATCTATAATAGATGATGATGCTCTTAAACTTCAATCGAAATGGTAGAATATTTGTTGTTGCTGTTTACAATAACCGAAGAGCGTTATCACCCGAGAATTTCAAATGTTACTTCTGAAGATTGTTTACAAAATGAAATTCTTCATATCTATTTATAAAACCCTATCTCCACTCAGAATAATATTATGTTTCAGCAACCAATTGTTCCTATAAACTTCAAATAGAACAAGTTATAGATTTAGCTGCAACATTTCAGAAGACTAATAGCTCCCAAAAAAAGTGTTATGTTGCGAAGAAAGATTTCAGAAATAAATATAAACATTTGTTCTAGCATTATAAAAAAGAGGAAAAGTATTTCCGAAGATTAGCAAAGAGAACAAAGTGTTCCCTTACATGGGACAGAATTCTGTGAGTCATCATGTTTACCAAAACTAAACTTGGATTTCCAGTCTATTTCATGTTTGCTTTATTCTAACATCATGCTTCTCATTATGTGTACTGTTCCTGTTAGAAGTAAATCTTCAACATCAATTAGTGTCTTGAACGGGGAACTGAATGTTTTATTTTTATTGGTTTTGCCCTTGAAGAATATCAGTGCAACTGTTATGTAAAATTTACTACTGTAGTAAATGAATGGAAGCTAAATGAGTATTTACAAGAACTGGCTGCTTCTAAAGTTGTTTCTATGCACGAAGATCTAATTTTGTATTTAAAAAGTATATCCTATAGAAATGACTCTGTAGAAAGTTGCCAAGAAACACCAAATTCAGACACAGAGCAGAAACAGTGCACAGCAGGGCATGTGAAGGGTCTGCAAGGTTGAGTGCCATAGACAACAATAGTGATGCTATTCATCATGCATTACAAGAAGGTTAAACCAGCGACGATAAAGCCTCTTTGTTCAAACAATAGTTTTATTGAATCACTAAGAAGAATAGAAGAAGCTAGGCCTAATACTATTCATATTGATTTGGGTGCTGAAGAGCCAAGGACACCTGCAGAAGGGAAGACTGGTTCATCATCCAAGCTCTGTGCTTTGAATTCCACAATGTGACAAGACTACTACCGTAGATCACAAGAAGTTTTGCAAAAGCTAGAATACTTTCTAGACTTTTCCAGAAGTAGATGGTGAGAATCGAGGAACGTCTTCCAGGTGCTGTAAACCGTGAACAAAGAACATCAGGCTGACAAGCAACCTCTTCTTCCAGCTGAGAAGTAGCCCCCCTCAGTTCGCTACTTGGGAGGGAGGATGTTTGCCACTATGATGGATCTGGCCAGCGGTCCAAGCCTTTTATTTAATATTATTATTATTTGTTTTTTAAATATCATATGTTTAGTAATTTACTTTTCAGTTTAAAATACAGTCCGCTATTGAGTTACAGCTTTTAAAATGGTTACTGATACAATTTTAGTGAATAGTGAATAACGGGGTATATAGTAGGTATATGTTTTTGAAGCCAAAAAGTTGATATCCTTTTCTAAAATGTACCCAAAGTTCTTCGTTAGTACTTATTTCGATCAGCTTCTCTTGTACTGAGACATGTTTCTTCAACGCCCACCATATGGATTGATTATCAGTTGTAGTACTGCCATAAATAAAACATATTTAAACCTTATTTCAAAGTCTGCATATTGCAAATTGTGAAACTGGGGAAAAAAGCGCCAACAGTCTACGTGAACTTCATCAGAAGACACTCCATTGTGAACGTATCACTGTTTGGTATGCAATTTCCAGAGAAGGGATATTCGGTCCTTACTTTTCCAAAGGAAATCAACGCACTGTTTCGGTGAATGATTGTGACATTTTCCTCCATTAGTTTTTATGGGTTACCTCAAATCAGCATATACAGATAGCCCACGGACACTAACTCATCTATAAGACAACATTCTGTTTACATTGTTATTTAGAGTAACTTTTGTTCTATACATTTTTTTGTATAGCAATGTATGAAACAGGTAATTTTCGTAGAAATATTGATATGCTCAACAATTCTTTCTTGAACCTGAACTACCAGGTACCTCGCCTGGATAAATTTGTAGCGGTTACTTTTTTTAAAAAATAAAAAAAACATATGATAAATTAAATTAACACCCCTGCTTGGAAAAAACATATGATATGAAAATATAGTCTCAGTGCTTGGTTACCAATCCCACAATGTGCATGTCGCGAGTGCCTCTGTCTTAAAACATTTATAAATTGTTGTGCCGGCTTTAATAAACATTAGTTAACGGGAGTGCGATAATTACAGTGGCCATAAGACTGTTAACCACACTCAGGAGCCCCACCCGTGAGTTATATTTTACATTGAACGCTACAACCTGAGCGAGCTTATTACCGGACAAAAGGTTATGATGTACGTAGCATGTGTTTGTGTTTTTATATTCGTAAATATAAATATTTTTCTCTTGCATTTTTGGTTAAGTTCGTCTCTAAACATACTAACTTAACAGTGGTGACCCCGACGTGATCTGATAACCGACGAAATAGACATTTATTAATAAGTTTAATTACTTTTTCATACATCATGCAGAATCAAACTCTCGATCCCGATCTCTCTCCCGGTGATACTCCGGCTTCACCTCAGCCCGCCCAGGAGTCTATTACTCATCGACCTCAAATCGATTTATATCAAGGCCCCAGCTTAAGAATCCCCGGATTCTGGAAACAGAACCCTAGCTTATGATTCGCGACGATCGAGGCGGTATTCGCGACTTCCCGCGTAACTTCTAGCGTGATAAAGTTCCAGCTCATCATACCTAACCTCGACTGCGATGTTTTGACTCAGGTATCAGACATCGTCACTAACCCGACGGAACAACCGTATGACGATTTGAAGGCGAGACTTATCGGCACTTATGGAGAGTCCGAAACCCTCCGAATTCGGAAACTGTTAGAAGACATGCCTCTTGGAGATCAGACTCCTTCACAGCTTCTCAGAAAAATGAAGCAGTTAGCCGGTACCGACGTCTCTAATGATTTCATCAGCACCCTCTGGATGAAGAATTTACCTCCGCGCTTTCGACCCATTCTTATATCTACTGGGCACACCGATATAGAAAAACTGGCGGAAGTAGCAGATAAGATTTTGGAGGTATCTCCATCAGCTGAGACATACGCCATCCGAGACGCTTCAGAAAAGTGCGCGACCGCGTCATCCGTATTAGCCGCGTCAACCGCGAACTCCGCGTGCGAATGTGAATCCCGTTTCAGAGACTTCCGAGCTCTTCGCCGTGATGTCGACGAGATTCTGCGCGTCCTGAAGATGAAGAACCGCGGAAGGAGCGCCAGCAGGGGAAGCAGCCTGGCCCATACCCTTAGATCGCAGTCGCCTGACACAGGTCTCTGCTATTATCACGGGAAATTCAGAGATAAAGCTCGACGCTGCACTCAACCATGCAACTGGGGATCCGACAAGCTACCTTTAAACCCGGAAATGTGAAGGTTGTGGCGGAAACCTCCACATTCCAGCCGCACCGCCGCCTATTCCTGACTGATAGAACCACTCGCCAGCCTTTCCTCATCGATACAGGGGCAAGTATATCTCTACTACCTGTGCCCAAAGGACGGCGAAAGACTCCGTCTGATTTCACCTTAATAGCAGCTAATGACTCCCCGATTGCGACCTATGGTGAAATCACACGAGAAGTCGACTTAGGCCTCGAAAAACCTCTCAGGTGGACTTTTATCCTCGCGGACGTCGCCAAGGCCATATTAGGTGCGGATTTTTTGTACTGGCATCGGCTTACATTTTTGGCATCGGCGGATTTAAGGAACCGAAGGCTGATTGACCAGCACTCCGGACGCAGCATCACCGGAACAATATCATCAGAAGAAATACCAGTTTTCTCCATTTTTCCAGCTGACAATAGATTCGCCCGCATCCTAGGTGAATTCCCTACGGTCACTAAGGTCACTCCCATCCGTGGGCCATCCAACGCAACAGTGGAGCATCACATCGAGACCAAAGGACGCCCTATCTCGGCTAAATGCCGTCGATTGCCTCCAGGCATTTATCAGGAGGTCAAGAAGGAGATACAGGACCTCATCAAAGAGGGAATATGCCGACCTTCCAAAAGTCCATGGTCCAGTCCACTTCACGTTGTTAAAAAGAAGGATGGTACTCTGCGGTTATGTGGCGATTACCGAGCACTTAACGCCATCACAGTTCCCGATAGATATGGAATACCAAATCTTCGAGATTTCACCATGGAGATATATGGCAAAAAAAGTTTTTCCAAAATAGATCTGCGAAAGGCCTATTATCATATACCCATAGCAGAAAATGACAGGGAGAAAACTGCCATTATTACTCCATTTGGCCTCATTGAATATAATAGAATGAGTTTCGGCCTAAAGAACGCAGGTCAAAGCTTTCAGCGCTTTGTGGACAATCAATTTCGAGATCTACCCTTCCTTTTTAAGTTTCTTGATGATTTCTTGATCGCTTCAGACAACGAAGAGCAACATGAGACCCACATCCGAGAAGTACTTTGTCGTCTAGACATGAATGGACTCGCTGTGAACCCATCCAAGTGCATCTTCGGCGTGCCAGAGCTTGGTTTCCTCGGGTTCCATCTAACATCATCAGGCATCACACCTCTAGAGGACAAAGTCAAAGCTATCCTAGAATTCCCTCTTCCCAAGGACGTTCGTGAACTTCGGCGCTTTATGGGTATGGTGAACTTCTACCGACCTTGTCTTCGCAATGCTGCTTCTATACAACAACCGCTCAATAGTCTGTTGCACAACGTCAAGAAAAACGACAAGACTCCCATTGATTGGAACAAGGATACTCTCAAGGCTTTTGAGGACGCTAAGAAGAACCTTGCACAAGCAGCAGAGCTAGTCCATCCAAACCCAGACGCAGAAATCTCAATAGCATGCGACGCATCTGACATAGGTCTAGGCGCAGTCTTACAGCAAAAACAAGACAACCAATGGCATCCTTTAAGCTTCTTCTCTTTGGCCCTCAATAAAGCACAGAAGAATTATTCTGTCTACGACAGGGAGCTTCTGGCTATATACAAGGCTATCAAACACTTTCAACCTCAACTGGAAGGCCGAGTATTCTCAATCATCACAGACCATCGCCCATTAGTTCATGCATTCACCCAAAAGCCTGAGTCTGCTCCTCCTCTCCGCATACGTTGGCTTACCTACATTAGTCAGTTCACAACTGAGATCATTTATAGACCAGGGAAGGAAAACATAGTCGCGGATTCCCTGTCGAGGATTGAGGAAATCCAGACTCCAGACGATTTTGTTGCCCTTTCCCTCGCTCAGAAAGAAGATCAAGAGATCGGTCGACTTCAGGAACAGAAGAATCTCAAGTTTCAGGCCGTTGAGATACCTGGCACCGACAAGACCCTTCTTTGCGAGATGTCAACAGGCAAGGCACGACCATACCTCCCAAGGGACTTTAGACACAGTGCATTCGTCAAGATCCACAACTTAAGCCACCCCGGCATCAGAACCACTAGAAAGATGGTAACAGAACGGTATTTTTGGCCAAGCTGCAATAAGGACGTAGCCGAGTGGGCTAGGTGCTGCATTGCTTGTCAGAGAGCTAAAATTCATCGTCATACCGTTGCACCACCAGGGAAATTTCCAGCTGCCACTCGCTTTCAGCACGTCCACTTGGACCTAATTGGTCCACTACCACCTTCCGACGGACACCGTTATTGTCTCACGATGATAGACCGTCAGACCAGATGGACTGAAGCTATACCATTGCCTGACATCACGGCTGATACAGTGTCGGTCGCATTCTACTCCGGCTGGATCTGCCGATTCGGTGTACCCTCTAAAATAACTACCGACCAGGGTAGACAATATGAATCACAACTTTTCCAACAGCTTACTGCGCTCTTGGGAATTGAAAAGGGTAGGACGACTGCATACCATCCCCAAGCCAACGGCTGCATTGAACGGTGGCATCGAACCCTTAAAGCAGCCATTACAGCACACCTGAACAGCAACAAATGGACTCGAATATTACCAACCGTCCTCCTTGGACTCAGGGCCAGCATGCGAGATGATACATCATCGAGCATAGCTGAAGCGGTGTACGGTTGCCCTATTCGTCTTCCAGGCGAGTTCTTAGAAGATCACAAATCATCAGACGATCCACACATTCTCCTGCAGGAACTGAAGGAAAATCTTCAAAAACTCCGACCAGCCGAGTTTAAAGAGAGCACCAGGAAGACCTTCGTTCACAAAGAGTTACGAAACTGCTCGCATGTGTTTGTCAGAGAAGACTGTGCCCAACGTCCGTTGACACCCCCTTACTCCGGACCACACAGAGTCCTTCAGCGAGGTGACAAGTTCTTCTTGGTACAACTCCCAGGCCGCGACGCAACCATCTCAATAGACCGGCTAAAACCAGCTTTCCTACCCTCCGAAAAACTGCTGGACAACCCTCCACCATCCAATTCTCAGTCTCACACCTTACCGTCCTGCCTGAAGACACCAGCCGCAGACCATTCACCTCAAGAGCCCTACAGGACCCGATCCGGACGACCAGTGAAAAAAGTATGGTTTCCTGACTCCGTCATCTAGGAGGGGAATCCTGTAGCGGTTACTTTTTTTAAAAAATAAAAAAAACATATGATAAATTAAATTAACACCCCTGCTTGGAAAAAACATATGATATGAAAATATAGTCTCAGTGCTTGGTTACCAATCCCACAATGTGCATGTCGCGAGTGCCTCTGTCTTAAAACATTTATAAATTGTTGTGCCGGCTTTAATAAACATTAGTTAACGGGAGTGCGATAATTACAGTGGCCATAAGACTGTTAACCACACTCAGGAGCCCCACCCGTGAGTTACATTTTACATTGAACGCTACAACCTGAGCGAGCTTATTACCGGACAAAAGGTTATGATGTACGTAGCATGTGTTTGTGTTTTTATATTCGTAAATATAAATATTTTTCTCTTGCATTTTTGGTTAAGTTCGTCTCTAAACATACTAACTTAACAAATTAATTCAAATCTATGTTAATATTTTATCCTTAATAATCCAAATCTATCTTATTTTTTTAACGCCAGTAACAGATTGCAACAAGCAAAATATACTGCCCCCTCCCTTCTCTTCTTCCAAACATTAATTCGTGAGAAACGCTAATTTGCCCTTAAGTGTATTTAATACTTTATTTAATTAAAACGTGAAAAATATTCGAATAAACAGTTTTAGTATTGTGAAGAAAATGTATTCAGATTTGTTAATATAATTTAATGTATTACTTACAGGATTGAGATCTAAATGTGTAGTAGGTTGGCAGCGCTGAGCCCAAGGAGGTGTGGAGATACTTCCTTTGTCCTATGAGTTCTGTCCCTTCCCAGCCGACCTCATATTGGTCTATGTTTACATATCTCTTGATGATTATACTTTTAGCAATGTAGGGTTGTTCTCAGGAATGTGAATTTGATTAATTATCATAAATAAAAAAAATAAAAGGTTGAACACTAGGGAGGTGCAACCAGCTATTACTGGTATTTATTAACTCTGCTCCGTTACAAAGTACCAATATGAATATACAGTTTACAATCGAGACTTACAAAAGAGTACTTTTAATAGCGGTTATGACGTACCTAAAACAGCTGTCACCGTTAGGCTTTGTACCCAATGAAGGGAAAGGAACTTTTATTCATACATGGTTTGGAAGATAGAATACTTTCTATGATTATGAATTATATGGTCCAATACGTTATAAAAAAGCTTCATTTACCAGAGACGGGAAATATAAAAATATTGAGGACAGTGAATCCTTACATAACAAAGAATTTAATTAATCCACAGCAACGTCGGCTATAAACCCTAAACACTGAGACGGGGAAAAGTCAAATATTGTGCCTTGCCAAAAAAATACCATTATCATTCAGCCTCTATTGAATTTCCGGACGAGGCCGGTAACTTAGCAAGTATATATATATATATATATATATATATATATATATATATATATATATATATATATATATATATAATTTTTAACAGAACTCATTTTCGTTATCTCCTGTGTAGGATCGATGGACATTGGAAGATATTTTTCGAAAATTGCGTCATGAACGACCTCAGTAGCTGATTAAGGGACTATGTGACATGAATGCTAAGTTCACGCAGCCCCTGGATTTTGTTATCTCTATTAGTGTCGTTGGTGTTCTTCAGTACAATATTGTTTTAGGTCGAAGAGAGAGATACAACCTCATAGTAAGATGGCCACATTTTTAATTTGCTATGAAGGTTGGGAAATATCTCCGAATGTAATCGATTAACAAGCTGCACTTTACAATTTGGAAGATAGTGCATCCTTCTTTGTCCATCTTTTCCCCTAAACTTAAATTTATGTTCTTTATTGTCCAAGGGGGATAACTTTGTTTTTGTAGAAGGGAATTTGTAAGATATTTGCAAAAATGGCGTTTTCGAATGTATGAATTTAATGAAAAAATGGAATATTTAAAAATGTATGCCCACATGCAGTGGACAATGATTTGCATTTTAAAAGAAACTTAAAGCTAGGTCATACCTACGGTTAAATAAATGGTTATCCACAAAGCCTGACAATATTAAACCTTCATTTTTTCTTAAATACAACTTTCCCATTCGAAGTACCCTAGTCATATCTTAGTAATCTCTTTAAGTATCTATTTCCCTTAGGGGAAATCAGCTATTGAGGTCGTATTGAATCTTCAATGAGTCTTATTCAAATTGTGAAATAAAATTAATTAGTCACCTACAAACAATTAAATATAAATAATCTCAACGTAGTTGGTATTTACATAGAAACAATTATCTAACTTACATGGTTTAAAACCTTGAGTTAGCATTGGATATCTTGTTCCATCGACATGGAAATTCCTTGAGTCCGTAAATAATTTCAATTTGCACGTCTCATGATATGCTGATTTTTAAAAATTTTCTCAGGACCGGAACAACACAAACTAATCATAGTATAAATCGAACACATTTCCACACAAGACGTAAACATGACGGGTTTAGCCGTAGAAAACTGGAATGCACTTGTAGAATAATGAGGGATGATTCCCACGAGTACCTTTCGTCTCTGCAATTGACCGTGGAAGAACTCAATTGCACTTCACCTCTCATTGCAGCAACAGGCCTCTTGATCATGGTAAGCTCCTCGGAATTTCGGTAATATATTGAAGCGGTGTTATATTAATTGAAGTGTTCTCGCAGACTTCATTATCGAGATCTTCTGTGCCTGTGTTTTATAGTCCTCAAGCGCAGTGGGTCGCCAATTAATGCTAGGGGGACAAATCGATGCTGATTATTTGCCTGGGAAATGATATGAAAACTGTGCTTAAGTAGAAGTTGCTTGATTCGGGAATATGAAAATTAGGCTGAATAAAAAATAAAAAAGGAAAAGTTTTACAGAACGATTTATATCAAATTAAATTTAAACCAAGATTAGTTATGTGCAAATTTTATTTGTTTCATATATGTCTCTGAAAAATGGGATGGCAGAGGAACCAATTGATCAGGGAAAAAAAATAAAAACATTAAAACAAAACATATCCAGGATAAAAGAAAATTTTAAAAAAATAGTCAACTAATAAAATTAAAAACGATAAGCGTGTCTCAAAGATAAAAAATTAAAAACAGACAGATTACAGAAGGGAGAATATATTTACACATCACTATGGGAAAACCCCTGAAATGAACACTAGAGGAACTGTAATGCAAATGACAAACTAAAAAATAAATAAACAACCATATACCAATAATAGAGAGATGTAGGAGGTGCCTGATTATAGCAGTGTAGCCTGATCAAAAATCACCAGGCGACTGAACCTCTGTCCCCGTAGAAACGACAGGGCCCCGTCACTGACATGTCGCAGCCTAGCAGCCTCTTCCTTCTTATTAATAATTCCTTCTCCATTCTGTCCAGGTTAATATGCAGCCCTTCAACCGTGTTTAGTATCTTCCAGTTCTTTTCCTCATAGAGCAGTTCATATTTAACGCTGGACATGTCGCGGTCCTCTTTCTTGGCGTGTGGATTTAAATCTAAAAAAATTCAGTAAACGAGACACGTTATTATTTTTATTTTAACAGAGCGAATAATTTTATAATAATGTCCTCCTCAAGCTCCTTTCAAGAGGAATTCTTACAATAACATTCTTCATTAGTTCACTAGAGAGTCAAGAAATAAAATACTTTATATTGTTTCAGATAATCCTGATTTTACTTGTCCTGCTTTTGATGGTCTCTTGCCTGGCACTATGGATGACGTCATTGAATTACAGGACCTTCAAAGGGCTTGGAGTTCCAATAGTTGGACAATTGTTCCACGTAGTTAGGAGCATTACTACGTCACATGAAAGTAAGTTTTTTAAAACCACATAAAGACATTAAACATATTCTTACACCATATTATGTTATTATAAAAGTCTTTCAAAGTATCATTTTTGGTCTTTTATTCCTTAATATTCGACCCATAGAATCACTAAGCCAATAATATTGGCGGTCAAAACGTCAGTCCTACAGAGAAATCATGTACATACAAATAAATAAATGTATTTAAGGTTATCGCTATAATAATATGAAATGCGTTGGAGTCGGGGTTGACCGAAAGTGAAAACTAAAAATGACCATCACGCAGGGGCTGAGTAAACTAAGCCGATTTCCCATAATCTAGTATAACACACATGTGATCTCATCTCACCACATATCTCTACTTCAATTGATCCATAAGGACTGCGGCACCAGAGCGCTCTGTCTGCAACTTCGTGAACTAATATTCTCCCTTGTCGGGGATCGAGTCTACAGCTATTTATACATTCAGCTTGCTGACGGTATTGGTAGATGTATACACACTATATATATATATATATATATATATATGATTATACATATATTTATATATATATTCTTTATAAACAAACCCTACAAGAAGGGAATTTATTTTCCGCACTTTGCGTACATCCATTTGTATATAGCATGTGCTTGATACATAATACTTTTTTTTTTTAGAACTGATAAAATAAAATCTTAGTAAAATACAATTATTTACAACAGAAAAAGAAAAACTAATGTAGGTTTTTCAATGATGAATTGAATTAACAGTAGTGGAGTTTTAAATAAATCATGCAGTTTGTTGCGATCTGGCTGAGGCAGTGGAAGCTGTAAGAGATGATAATTCCCACATCCAAATCACTAGCAAGAATTTAGGAAGGGTTCACCAATAATCGACTCTACTCAAAATTTAAATATATATAAATTTATTTATAATTAAATATTCACCCAATAATTAATATTAATCAAAATGAAGAGGCACCTTATTATAATATAGAGGGGGACACTTATCTCTACATAAACTAGATTACAATTAAAGCAATTAGGTGTTCTTATAGAAGAACTCTATCAGACTCTGCCGTGAGAGATAGTGCAGGCGAGAAGTATATTCTGGCTAAGGCAGACTGAAGCTGAAGCGAGCCTCACCGGACAAGGGGTCTCCCTCAAGGGGATGCCTGATTTTATTTAATCGGACAAGGAAAGGGGGGGGGGTTAGAGGTTTTTAGAAAATTCGAAATATCTCCGTAACTAGATGTACTTCGGATCGAAAACGTATATAGAACAAATCTTATTGCAAATTAAAAGTACTATATTTATTGTTATATGCATTTACCCGTATTCTCTAACTTGAATATTAACCGCGATATTTGCATTTTTCAGTTTTCAGCCCTCAGCAAACCCCACTTCTACTCATGTTACATAAACAATACTCTATTGTATAATAAACCACATTATTAGAATCTTAAATACCAAATATGTTATTCAAGAGACCGTCTTAAGGTCTTGGATTACTAATTTTAATTGATTGAGATAACAATTATTCTGACTCATTATTAATTACAGTACTAGATATAGTAAATAGTTCTCAATAAAATTAATATGTTATATTCTGATATGTTTCAGTAATTCTTTTCTTTCCGGTGTAAGACTGGCCTATCTGTTTGTTTACATTTCAAACTCTTCCTGTCGGCAGGTTATTGAAATTGGCTGAAACATTTCTTAGTTCCGTTTGTTTTTATTCACGGTGGTGTTGTGTTAGCAGTATGTAGATTTATCGATTACTAAACTTCACAAGGGAAATCTGCTTAGTTTACGCAACCCCTGCGTGACGGTCTTTTTAATCCTTCGCGACGTCACCCTTTTGTAGGCTGAGCCGATATCGCCCTTTTCCCCCGACGATCAAAATATGCTCAAAAATAGTATTTAACTGGAAATTATTATCAAAATTCATCCGTAATATTACTTAGTGTATCGACGTTAAGAGCTGTGAATATTATAAAAATCCATCGGCGTTATCTACTAAAATACTAGAGCACAAGGTGACAAATCCAAATTGGATAAAACTCTTATTTAAAGGTAAAAATTAGACATTCAAGTATTCATAAATAATTATCTTAATTTGCTCAGTGATGGCATTTTTCAAAATATAAAATATATGGTCATTTGTGATAGGTTTATGTAATCCAATGTCAGATTCATTACAAGTTATACATTTCTTGAGCATATTTTTTAAATTGTGTATTGTATTTATAAAATAGAAGTCTTGCCTCGCCTGACCAATTATCATTTCAGCATTTTACGCCCGTATTAAATTCTTTTCTTTGGTCCATTAGTAGTATGTATACAGTCAAATAGAAAGTGTCTGAAAGTCTGTTCAGTAGTCTCAGTAACAATTTGAATGATCTGTTAGGCCAAAACCATTAAAGTTTTTTTCGAGTCCTGTTGATTATTGCGTCAAGCAATAGCCTGTTTATTTAATATTTTGTCATAAATACTCTTTAATGTCTGGAATAAATGATTTTAGATGATGTCCTTTCGTAGACATATACCATTTCTGTTGCCATTTATTAATTTTTTTCAGTTAGCAATTGTGTTTTTAAGTGATTTTGTTCTAGTATTCTGGAATTAAGGCATATTTTGAGTCTCATTTTGTTGATAAATCAGCGAGATCGTTTCACAAAATTACAGAATGCCATTTGATACAGCAAAAGTTTATGTGTACATTATTTTGTTTAAGTCTTGTAAGTAACTGTCTGATATTTTCTACCAAAGGGTCATGAATTGCATAATTTAGAAGTGAATGTAAATAGTTGTCACTATCAGTGTAAACGTTTATGTATGTTGATGGTCATTTGTTGTCTATGTACAGTAAACTAATTAAAATTACTATTTTTCTTCATGATTGTTGGTACAAAGTTTACCAAGCCTATATTTTTGTATTTCTATTATTTCATATATTTTGAAAACTACAAAATCACAACCGACTAGTATTTCATCCTTACTGACATCAGTATAAATACTTATTTCGGCATTATCTTACATTCATAAACAAATAGTTGGATATAATGAAGGATGTTGCCAGTCATTATAATGGATATCGCTTTCTATTTCTTGCTTCCCTTATACATTATATGCAATGCTTGAGAAGGGAGTGTCACCATTTCAATTTTGAAAGTAACGAAATGTTCTATATAAGTCTAATCAGTTTTTTTCGTAGTTAGTCAATATGTTTACTCCGTTTTAATTGTTTGTCAAATATTACTCCCAAATACTTAAATGTAGTTACCTTATTTATTGTTCGGCCTTGAATGCACATGCTAAAAAGAGGAATTGATCGTTAATTAAAAAAAATGATGTAATTACTTTTGTTAGAATTAAATTGGAGTTAGCCAATGGGTCAGTAATGTGGGTAATATTATTAACTAATGTAGTTACGACAGACATGATCCTTGCGGAGTACGTAATGTTTGTATTTTTTGAGAAGTAATTGTTGGTGGTATGATGTCAGCTACCTGTTCTTAAAGAAATCTCGAATTAGTTTATATAATTTAAGAGGGGAATTTAGGCTACGTAAAATTAGTAAAATTATAGGCCACCAAGCGTTATCGAATGCTTCTTTTATATCTAATGATATCAGAAAAGTATGATTACCGACTTTCAATGCTTCTTCAATAAATATATACGTTCTCTGAAAGGCATCTGCGGTAGATGTTTGGGATGTAAATCCAAATTGATGTGGTTGCTTTAACGAATGAGAGTATAAAAAGTGTGACAATCTTCTATAAAGTATCATTTAGAGTACCTTTCCAGCAGTAGGGATTAGTGATATGGGCCGTATAGAGGAGGTAGCGCAATCATGTCTTCCTGGTTTGTTAATAAATTTTAATTTGGAGCCCTTCTATATATCAGGAAAAGTGCATTTTAAAAATAACTTTTGTACAAATATTTGATAAATTTCTGAAATATATGAAATACTGGTTTATAAATATCACCCATTCTTCCGTCAATTCTAGGTGATATTTTTATCTTCTTGTGATACATATATACTTGTATATGTTTACTTTCAGAGTTGTTACGATGGATAAATTATCACCACGAGAAGTATGGCGAGACTGTATGTTTGTGGGCAGGTCCGATACCAATCATAAGCACAGCTGATCCAGACATAATGCAGGTAAGCAAAACGGGATTTGTAATTTCAATCAGTGAACGTTTTGATATTAATAAAAACAAGAACAGATTGCATTTAGTCATTTTGCCCGGCAGAATGTAGGAGACATTGAATTGGCGTATCAGTTTATTTTATTTAAATGCCAAAATTCAGATTACTTTTATTTTTTTCAAAGTTTTCCCAAATTACATTTATCATATGCACTCATTTTGTTCAGAAGAGTGGACGAATGTCTTTAAAATAACAATCAAAATGACTGAATGATTTCTACAATATTTCTCAATATAAAAACAAAACTCCAATATTCATGTTATTCTATTATTTTCACTAACGTAATTCAGTCAGCACTAATTACTATTCAAGAATATAAATTATTAAAAAAAATTGCCTTTATAAATGCACTTTTTAATTTATGTGGCGGAAGATCTAAATGAAAAAAAAAACTAATGATTTGAAAAATAATTTTGTTGCTCGACTATCTTCAAACCCAGTTGACGCCTCATCAGGAGCACAGCCCGCTCACAATCACTATACTACAATATAGAATGGTTAAATAATGATCTTTATAAGTAAGTTGAGTTCATAATTTATATAACGGATGGTCAAGATGAAGAAAAACGCTAAGCATCAATGGTTGGAAATAGTTCACGTTCAGGTAAATATTTCTAGCTAGTGGGATATATGTTTACATGGATAAATTTAATAATACGGGTATGTCAATAAATGCTGAGTCTTATATCGCTCAAATAAAGTTCCTGAGAACGCGATCCGACACTTAAATATAATATCAACTGTTACCGAGTAAGTAGTCAGCTTATTACTGTTGTGAAGTATATTGTGCCCCCGATTCATAGTTTTCGGTTGTGACGTAGATATTTATGGTGGGAATCCACGAACCTTGGTGTCCCAAGCTGTATTTTCAGGTGATATTATATGGCCGAATTATCTGTTGTAACTTATTCAGAGAGTAAAGACGACGATTGATAAGAGGTTCCTTATCTCCTTCTGATCTTGTTCTACATCCCTTTCCTTTCTTTCACCCTTCAGTATCGGTGATATCAGGGTAAATGCTTCAGAGGTAAGTCTGTTTTTTTACAATAGTTTTTATTAGTTATGTAATTGTTCTTAGTCTATTTTCATTCTTCACAACTCCTAGCTCATCAGAGCCTATCATATTTTCTCTTAAAATATTTAACTTACCCAGTTGGGCTTTTTTTTTATATATATATATGGCCCACGCCTCTTTATTATGAATTTATATTATCAGGTACTTATTTTAACTTTGTTAATACAGGAGCTGTCGGCCAATCCAAATTGTATTGATAAACCATTTTTTTTGTACGGAACATTCAGCCAAGTTATGGAAGGTGCATTTAGTTCTACAGGTACATAATTTATCTAAATTTGTAGTAATTATAGGATTTTACAAACACATGTTGTCAACAAATAAATGAATATTCAAACATACACAATTTTATACATGAACAACTACTCACACTCACACACACACTCTTCAACCATACACCAATCAAACTCCCATTAAACAGACATTCATTCAGCCACCAACTACAAGTAAATCGTAATAGACTCATTTTTTACACAAGTTTGACACTCCCTACCTTAATGTTCTGTACATTAATTATATTAAGGTATGGAAGACTTTAAGCAGTCTTTTTTCTTAAGGGAAATCAATTATTGAGTTGTACTCATTACTTGATTTAGGAAAAATGTCTTCAAATATCCATCGGTCCTATCTGGAGAATTCAAAACATCCATTACACACACTTAAATCCATAGTCATCGGAATAGAAATGGTGACGGGTTTAGGGGATTCGAAAATTGAAAATATCCTAGTTATTACGAGTCGTATCGTACAAAGAACTGTCTTTAATTTTTTTTTAAAGGAGTGTTTTTCTTTTCCTAGAATTTCTATTTTACAAGATAGTTGGTTAATTTGTCCCTTTAGGAATCATCTGATCACAATTCACTCTTTCATTAAATTAAATCAGCTGTTTTTTTATTTATAATTTTTATTCAAAATAAAAATATTTCCCTCCAATTTCCGGCTTTAAAATTGGTGATAAAATTATTCAAACCCCTTTGGACATCAGTAACGCTCTCGGGAAATATTATCAATCGACATTTGATGTCAAATCTAAAAATAAAAAATTCTTGCAATACAAAAATTACAAAGAACAAATCCAGATTCAGATTCTTCGTGACACTCACTTATTGAATGAATTATTTAATATGAGAGAATTGAAATATGCTATTAAAAAGTGTAAACAATCTGCACCTGGAAAAGATGGTATGTGTTACAGTATTCTTAAGAAACTCCCTAATGTAGCACTCATCCGCTATCTTCAACTTATTAATAATATTTTCCAAATTGGCGAATATCTTGAAGTTTAGAAAGAGTCTATAATTATACCTATATTGAAGTCCAACCATGACTAGTCTCTCCCATCCAGCTACAGGCCGATTGCCTTAACCAGCTGCCTGTCAAAGCTATTCGAAGGAATGATTAACATATGTCTAGTATGGTTTCTTGAATCAAACCAACTCCTTTCTAATTATCAATGTGGTTTTAGGCCTAATTTCTCCACCATAGATCATATAGTAAAATTAGAAAGTGACATACTAAATGCATTTATAAGAAACTCGTACTAGTCGTTTCATTATAATGTCACAGAATATATACCACCTGATGTGCATTACTGTCTGTATATTGATGATCTGATCGTCTACTCAATCTCAGCTCACTTTGATGTGGTAACAGAACGCATAAAATACACCATAAATAATTTAGAAAAGTGGAGTGAAGAAGGCGGTCTTTGATTTCCACCACAAAAACAAAAACAGCCCTCTTCACTAAAAAAAAACGATTGAAACCACCTCCTTTATATCTGTACCAAAATAAAATACCTTCAACAGACACAATAAAATTCTTAGGAGTAATCTGCGATAGAAAGATGACCTGGGTACCTCATATTAAAATGCTATCCCAAAAATGCAAAAAAATCACTTAATATACTGCGACTTATTGGAAACACAAAATGGGGAGCAGATCGAAAAACTATGATGCTAGTATATTGCTCGTATACGAGATCTATTTTAGATTATGGAAGTATAGTTTACTCGGGAGCCAAACCATCTATCTTAAAAAACCCCGAGGTCATCCAAAACACAGCCCTAAGATTAGCAACAACAGGTGCTTTTCGAACAACTCCAAGCATAAGCTTGTGTGCAGAAACTGAAGAACTTCCATTAAATCATCGATATTCATATAATATCATAAAATATAGCATAACAACACTTTCCAGACAATCATGCCCTTACATTGGGTACATCACACAAAATCCAAACATGACTGATTATATTGAAAATCCCAATCGCATAAACCCTATAACTTCAGACTGTTTCAAACGCTATTTACTTACATTACATTACCGAACATTTAGCCCATACAACACAAAACAGCAACCTGGCAAATACATATACCAAAAACTAACTTCTCCCTCAAAAAATTCAAGAAATCAAACCCACTCTCTTCCTTACACTATAAACACGAGTATCGTAACATAATTACAGAAAACAGGACAGGACTTTTCATATATACAGATGGCTCTAAATATGCAGGAAAATGTGGCTCATCCGTCATAGTGGGGAACCAAGTACTGACGTGTAGACTACCGGACGTATCAAGCAACTTCACTGCAGAACTACAAGGCTTAATTCTTGGACTGCAACACCTTACTAACGTACAACAAGACAACATTCATGTTTTTACTGACTCCTACAGTTCTATAAAATCATGTACTTGAACTTTACTCAACTCACCCACTCACGAAACAACTTCAGGAACTACTAACTAACTTACAAACACAGATGGACAAAGTAATAACTATCCATTGGATACCAGGACATTCAGACATCACGGAAAATATTTTGGTTGACAAACATGCAAAATTAGCAACTCAACTTGACATATTAAACACTGATCACATTACAGGACACGATGCCATTAAACTCATTAAAAAAGAGGTCAGCCTAAAATGGGAAGCGGAATGGCATCTGACAGACACAAAACTACGAGAAATAAAAAACACTATTCCTGAATGACTGTAAAGTAAACGGGATACTAGAAGAGAAGTAGTCCTTACTCGTTTGAGGCACGGCCATTCACGGATAACACACGGACACCTCATGACTAGGACTGAACCACCATTATGTACACTCTGCAATACACAACTAACTATCAAACACTTACTTACAGACTGCAGACTAATAACTGACAAGAACTTACCCACCAGCCTATCTGAACTACTACACGACGACAGTCCATGCATTACAAAAGTCATGAAACACCTCAAAGACACACACATTTACAACCAGATTTAACATTAAATGATCAAACACTAGACTGCAATAATATCCACTGGAGAAAAAAATAAATAACCGTACTTTTACCTCTGTAGATTTTTTATTGGTTTTTATAAGATGGCTTTACCTTTACTATTTTAGTATTATAACAAGAAAATGTGTGAATCGCTTAAATTGCGACACTCCTAAATAAATAAATAATATAACAAGTTTCATAGAAAAGAACAATAAAACAGTCATGTAACGGCAGTCGACCAAGCAACATCTCAGTTATTCCTAGTTTAATTAATCTGAATGTCTAGTTTCGCAGCTGTCGCAATCTACCAGGTATCAGTTTAAACAATTGCTTACTCAAAGGATACAATTCCATTTCTAGCATATTGGTGATATTTAGGGAGGAAAACATAGCATTTGCCAGTGATACTAAAGCAATGTACCTTCAAATAAAAACAGCTGAAGGCGATCAAAAGTGGTTTTTATGGAGAGGCATGGATAGGGTGTGAATAACAGATGTTTATGTAATGCAGGTAATGCTTTTTGGTGTCATATGGTCCCCCTCTTTTGAAGTTCGGGAAACCAGAAATAGGAATGCATTAAGATTCAAAGATATGGCTCCTCGAGCTGTGGATGATGCTGTTAAGGTGATTAACGACGTCATGAGAATCCATTCACAGGGTGGGTTCATCACGTGCAATGGGTATGCAACTCCAGAACCTTTTTAAAACTAATTGAAGGAAATTTAAGTGAACTATCTGAGGAGTTCAAAAAGCTGTGAAAAATAGTTGGAACAGGTGTCTCGTTCGTAAACGTAATAGAAATAAACAGTTGCATCAATTAATGGAGTAATTACGTAAAGAACATCTGGATCGCCATAATCGACCATTTACAAATGCAGGAATAGATTATTTCGGACCGTTGTGGGTTACAGTGAAAAGGTAGAGGAAAAAGGTACGGAGTACTATTGGCATGTGTCCAATCCCAAGAAATCCATCTGGAAATAGCTCAAGTCCATTATTGACATCCAACGCATAGAAAATTAATGTGAACTATCTGAAATAAATGAGGACGCTAGTCTGGAAAAAGTTATAGTCTGGAAAAATATATTATGTGTGAAATAAATCTTGTAGAAGTTAAATTTTTATTTAGGATTAATCGCAGTATGTTGCCGCATGAAATTCTAATCGGATCGGGAAATCCGGTGAAAAAGGATGTTCTCCGATTAGTGATAGTCCATATTCGATCCTTTGGAAATTCTGAAACCCCTTACCATTGGAGCTAAAGTAATTCTAAATGTTATCTGTCTACAAAACCTTAGCCAAGAAAGAATCCAGACTGAACTAACAGGACCTTTGAACGGAAGTTGGGAGAGGTTAATACGATCAGTGAAAACAGCTGTCTACGAGACACTAAAGGATCGAGCTCCAAGGGATGAAGTCTCATCTACATTATATGTTGAGGCTGAATATTTAGTCAACAGCTGACATTAAAATATTTTTCCGATGAGCCTTCTGAGCCTGGTACACTTACACCAAATGACTTTTCGATAGGATTTAGCACGAGTGCTTCTCGATTGTTACCTCCTATGCCTGAAAACATTAGCTATACGAAAAGACAGAGAATTTCTCAATAACTCGAGGATATGTTCTGAGAAAGATGGATAAAGGAATACCTTCCAACTATAATCTGCAGAACTAAGTGGTTTTAGGACGAAGCAGCAGTAAAGATTGGACAAGTCGTCTGCTTGACCGAACGTAACGGAACCAGAGAAAAATGAAAGAAAAGTAAGATAGGAGAACTTTACGCAAGCAAGGATAGAAGAGCGAGGATCGTGGAGATCGCCAACAGTAACATGATCCTAAAGAGACCAGTATTCCCTTCTACCCTTGACATCGGAGGCCCCGACTTAGGGGTGGAGGATATTTGACCAATTTTGCCCATTACCAATCAGCTGATTTAAATTCACATTTTTATAAAATTAAATCAGCTGTTTTTAAGAAAGGAACAATAACACATGTTTCAAAGAAAGGAACAATAAAACAGCCAAGGCAGCCGCCGACCACGCAACATCTCAGTTATTCCTAGTTCAATTAGTCTTAAGATATAGTGTTGCACCTCTGGCGGCAATACAGCCTTGAACCCTTAAGTTTTATTTATTTAAATAATCCATAGAATATTAAGGTTGGTAGTAAATCTTCATATGTGGGAATATTATATATATATATATATATATATATATATATATATATATATATATATATATATACTAGCTCAGATACCCGGCTTCGCTCGGGAATTCATTTGAGGCTGAATGTTGATGGTATTTTTTTGGCAAGGCTTTATTTTGCACAATATTTTGACATTTACCCGTCCCAGTGTTTAGGGTTAATACCCTTCGTTTCTGTGGATTTGTTAATAATAAAATTAATTTTTTATGTAAGACTTCACTGTCCTCCATATTGTAATGTTTCCCGTTTCCTGTCCATTATACATAGATTTGAATTATTAAGGACTAAATATTAACATACATTTGAATTAATTTTTCCAGGTGAGGTACCTGGTAGTTCATATTGAAAAGAATTCTTGAGCAAATTTCTCTAAATAACAAAATAAACAACTTTTGTTATGTGCATATTTGCCGAAACTACAATAGGAAACGAAATATCAATATTTTTAATTTTAGGTCTCCCTTATAACCCCCACTCCTGCCTGTCCATAGAAATAGTATGGTTTTTTATAAGGAAGGCGTTAGTGCTAATACACATACTGAGTGTTTTATTTAGTTCGGTTGAGTCTTTTGTGCCAAATAAAATTTTTCACTTCCGCTATAATTTTTAGCGTATATCTCGTTTATAATTCGGTATACGAAAAAGTGTATATAACAAAAGTTACTCTAAATAGCAAAATAAACAACTTTTGTTATGTTCATATTTGCCGATAAACCAATAGGAAACGAAATATCGCTATTTTTAATTTCTGGCTTCCCTTAAAACCCCCACTCCTGCCCGTCCCTAGAAATGTTGGTATGGCTTCTTATAATGAAAGCGTTAGTGCTAATACACATACCGAGTTTTATTTATTTCGGTTGGTCTTTTGTCCCAAATAATATTGTTGACTCCCGCTATAGTCATAAGCGTATAACTCATTTAAACTTCGGAATACGTTGAAAGTGTTTATGACAAAAGTTACTCTAAATAACAAAATAAACAACTTTTGTTATGTGCATATTTGCGAAAAAAACCAATAGAAAACGAAATATCGCGACTTTTAATTTCAGGCCTCCCTTATAACCCCCACTCCTGTTCGTCTCAGAGAAAATTAATATAGCCTATCTCTCAAGATGGACCATACTGCTCACGGTGTGCCAATTTAATTTAAAATCGGTTAAGTAGTTTAGGAGTCCATCGCGGACAAACATCGTGACAGGAGATTTATATATATTAAGATATATATATGTATGTAGATTGGAGATCTGTGTTCCAGTTGCTGACGAGAAATGGAAGCATGAAAGGAAGGCTGTAGTGAGTTGCTTGAACAAGGAATATATGCAAATGTACCACGATGTGTTCGTCAGGAGAGCAAAAGAACTGCTTGGGCGGCTAACATCAAAGGAAGGTTTCTTTGATATACATCCGCTGGTTGCACTCATGTCCGCCGATATTATTATAGGTGAGTGGCATTTTAATTACAGGACTAAAGATCAAGTTCGTTAACAGCTGAAATCGGACCAGTGGTTTGGTATAGGACGGGGATCTTCCAAATATCGGATCAAAATATTGTATTGAACCAATCGTATCACAAATGTAATGTACTATAAACGTTGTTTTAAACATTTTTCTTATCGGGAATATTAATCCAGCTATTGATATTTCTGTTTCCAGCTGTTAGTAAACCCCCACTCCTACTCATGTCATTTTAACAATATGCTGTTAAATCATGAACCATTTTATTCGAAGCTTAAATACTAAATATTATTTCCTTACCTTCTTTACTCTAAAATGCTAATTTTATCTACACCATACTCGATATTTATCCGTTTTATGTAACACTATTCATGGCTGTAGATGAACTGATATGGTGGCGGGTTTAGGAAGAGGATTCGAAAATTCAAACTATCTCCGAGTCGTGTAGAAAATGTTATGAAACCAATCTTGCTAAACTATTGTGGCCCAACAATTGTTGTTCCGTGCGTATTAACTCAAGTATTAAGCGATTTATACCTACTTTTTTATAGCCTTCAGTGATTCATAGTGGTGTGTTACCAGTATGTAGATTTATCAATTGTAAAACTATACTTGGGAAATCTGCTTTCTTTACGCAGTCCCTGCGTGACTGACTTTTTAGTTTTGAGCCCCACTCCGACTTATGCCATATTAGCAATAAGCTTTGATATCATAAACCACTTTTTTCTTCATAGTTTAATGGCAAGTGACACCAATAAAACACATTTCCTTATTTGCGGACTTTATTTACAATGCCCTACATGTTTCGTGGCTTAACTACGACCTCTTACGGACATCCCTTATAAAAAATTAATAACTCAATATATTTATTAAATTTAATTAATGATTGCTTGCGTACAGTTCTGAAGTGCTCGTTCCCTCTTACATAAGTAGAGACAGACCCTTTCGCATTGGGGAGGTCGTTGATACTGAGATTCCCGTAGAAGGTTAAGTAACCTGACTTAATCGATTATTTTCGCGTCAATCTTGGATTCGATTATTTCGCGTCATTAATAAATAAAAGACCGTCCCGCAGGGGCTGCGTAAACTAAGCAGATTTCCCACGTGAAGTTATACAATAGAAAAATCTCCATACGAGAGACGAGCAGTTACGGAAACGGCCGACCTAGCTTTTGGCGGGAAACTCACTCGTGCGTTACCGCCCACATTTAATAAAAATGCAAATATCTCGGTTAATATTCAAGATAGAGAATAAATGTATAGAACAATATTTATAGTAAATTTAATTTGCAATAAAGTTAGTTCTTTAAAATTTTTGTAGCCGACGTATGGTAACGGAGATATTTCGAAAATCCCCCACTAAACCCCCCTCCCATTGTTCTGATTTCTGCCATTAACGAACTTCCTCTGTCTTTTTGCATAAAACGTTTAAATATCGAGTTTGGTAACGATCAAACAAAAATTGCGACCGCTAGAGCGTTAACAGACAAATATATATATATATATATATATATATATATATATATATATATATATATATATATTTGTCTGTTAACTCTCTAGCGGTCGCAATTTTTGTTATATATATATATATATATATATATATATTTATATATATTTTGAGGCTGCATCGCTGGGGAGTATTATCATTGTGAGAACTTCAGATGTCTGCTCCAGCGGTTGGAATTTTCGTTGTTCTGGAAATTTTCGATAGAAATGCGTCCATCTTCGTCAGGCAATTAATTTAAATTAATTTGAATAGCTACTTCGATCATATGGTTTGGGTTTTAGCAGATTTGCCTTAAGGGAACTCATGACGCGATTTGAGAAAAATTTCCTCAAATGTCCATCGATCCTACCCAGGAGATGACGAAAATGAGGTCCGTTCAAAACTACAAAACTATATATATATATATATATATATATATATATATATATATATATATATATATATATATATATAGACACATATATATATATATATATATATATATAAATATATTTGACTGTTAACACTCTAGCGCTCGCTATTTTTGTTTAATCGGTCTATAACCGTTTCAGGTGAAAAGGAAGATCAAGTTCGTTAACGGCTGAAATCGGACCAGTGGGAGGGGGGGATTTTCAAAAATTCGAAATATCTCCGTTATTAAGCATCTGATCGAAAAATTGTATAGAACCAATCTTATTGGAAATTAATTTACTATAAATATTGTTCCATACATTTATTCTGTATCTTGAATATTAACCGAGATATTTGCATTTGTATTCTGCGTGTGGTCACCAGTAGGCTATGTTCGGACTTTCCGCCGAGAGCTCTGGCGGCCATTTCTATAACTACTCGTCCCTCGTGAATAGGTTTAGAGGTTAGGTTAACTGTTTTTTGGCGCTAGAAACTACTGGGTTATTACGCCCTAAATAATGTTTTAGGTTTAGTGGTTTCTTACTACTACAGTTGTTATTAGGCAGATTTCTCTATTGTAAAACTTCACGTGGGAAATCTGCTTAGTTTACGCAGCCCCTGCGTGACGGACTTTTATTTAATATGGTTTTCCATGTCTCAGAGAGAGTGACACCGTTCACGTATTCGTTCTCTTGTTAATTTCTATAGCCTCTAGGACCAATCTTTTACCGAGATGATCCTCTCTGTGTAAAACTTTGGTCTCATCGATTTTAATTTGGTGAGAACAAATACTGGCGTGTCTGGCTATGGCGGATGTCTTTGTTCTCTGGGGTTTAGGTCAGCCATGTGTTGGCTGACTCTTGTCGCAGTCTTTTTTCCAGTCTGTCCCACGTAAACTTTACCGCAATCACATGTTATCATGTAAACATCACTATCTTGTAAAATTTTGCTGTCTTTTGGACTTTTTAAATATTCACTGACTATTTTGTGGGGTTTAAATACTGTCCGAAAATTATATTTTCGGAGTATTCTTGCTAGTTTTTCTGAAGTCCCCGCTTTATAAGGAAGTGTTATATTTCTCAATGGCGTTACTTGATTATTTTCAATATCTTCTTGAACCTTGTTGGTTTCCTTTTAATTTTTCTAAATACTCTTGTAACTTCCATTTTTTTGTAGCCGTTGTAGTGGAGTTCTTCTTTTAGTTGTTTTATCTCATTTTTTAAATGAGTTTCATTGCTGCACAACGATATAGCTCTGTATATTAATGTATAAATGATACCATGTTTTTGGGCTGGGTAGTGGTGGGATGAGACATTCAGATATCTACCTGTAGCTGTAGGTTTTCTGATTACTGTATGGCTGAATCTATTATAGCACTCTTTTATTAAAAGACCAAGAAACGGCAATTTACCTTCATTTTCTAATTCTATGGTGAATTTGATCTGTGGGTGTTGCGTGTTCATGAAGTTAAAAAAATCCATTAGTTGTTCTTTGCCGTGTTGCCAAATAATAAAACAGTCGTCTACGTACCTAAGCCATAATTTGGGTTTTACTGCCCATTTTTCTAAGGCTGGCGATTCGAGATCTTCCATAAAGAGATTGGCCACAACTGACGACAGGGGGCTTCCCATAGCGAGTCCTTCTTTTTGTTTGTATATGGTAATGTCATACTGAAAATAACACGAAGTTAGTACCAATTCAAATAAATCTAGCATCTCTCATTCAACCAACCTTTATTTTTTACTAGGTCGATGGAGTCTTGTACTGGGACGTTAGTAAATAAAGACTCGACATCAAAGCTTGCTAATATGTCAGAGTCCATTATTTCTACATTCTTCAGTAGTTCTACTAGATGGTTAGAATTCTTAACGAACGATGGTGTATGGCCTACGAACGGCCTTAATTTGCGGGCTAACGCTTTGCTGGGTTGGTATGTTGGTGTACCTATCATAGATACTATAGGTCTAAATGGATCTTTG